>KQ995707.1:63255-83637 GCA_001598015.1 Dorcoceras hygrometricum
CAGGTTTAAGGCAAGTAAAGGCTGATTCTTTCTACGCCATTTTAAAGCATATATTGTTCTTCAGTGCATGGTTGTTGCCTGTTTATTATAAGTTATGTTCATGTTTAAGCATGTTTTAGGAAATGCTTGGATAATCGGGTTCAAGTTTTGTTTCTGTTGCAAATTTTAAAGAGTGCTTCGATGAAGGAGATGAAAATTTTGTTTTAAAATATTGAGCAATCGGGTTTAAGTAGTATGTTCATGAATGTTCTTTCTTCCGATGGATGGTAACATCGGAACTTGACGCTATGTAATCGGAGTTGCTAGTCGAATCAGAAGTTAAGTCTAGTTTGATAGGCAACGGCTGATAGCGCAGCTGTCGTTTTGATGTTGCAACACCAAGTTATAATCAGTAGTTCCTTTTTTAGCAGTTATCTTTGTGTTAAGAAAATTCTAAGTGTTGCGTTCAGCCGTTGATATTTGTATACATTCAGCCGTGAGTTGTCTTGCGTCTGAATTGGGTTAGTCCTTCATTATTGTTTAACGTACAGCTGAGTTGACTACGGTCAACAACCAACAGCTGATTTTAACCAACAGCTGATTTTATCCAACAGCTGATTCTTATCCAGCAGCTGATTTTCTTAGAACCAGCGTCTGATTGTTCATAAACCAACAGCTGATTTTATCCAACAGCTGATTCTTATCCAGCAGCTGATTTTCTTAGAACCAACAGCTGATTTTATCCAACGACTGATTCATTACCCAACGTCTGATTCTTACACTAACGACGTCGTTTCATTTAATACATCTGTTTCAATGTTATCGAATATCCTTGCGTCTGTTTTACTATAATCATATTGTTTCCCTTAGCAACAGCTGATTCCTTTTAGCGATAAGTCTCAGCAGTAGAACCCGATACTCGACAAAGTTTTAAAGAAGTTTTAAAGAAAGAATTTCGAAGCACTGTGAACCCGACCGATGATTTCAAAATCAAATTTGAGTTGCCCCTTCACCACGAGCTAAATGCTAAGGCTGATATCAGTAGTCACTTGATCAGGTGCACCACGGACCTAAGGAGAGCTTCTAAGCCATAAATTACAAGAAAATAAGAATGGGATCTGGGTCATCTTCCCCATTTCCAAGTTTAACTAAAGAAAGTTTATGAAAGCTGATGAATGACTTCCTTTAAACTGTTTTTTTAAGTTACGATATGTTTAGATGTCTGCCTACATTATGCGAAATTGTTATCTTCAGATTTTACTTGCTGAGCCCCTAGGCTCATTAGTTTTAAAATGGTGCAGGGGGGTACAGAGCTGGGGCAGGCGGGAGGCAGCGACTGAACCAGCTGTGGTGATTGTGTTTATCTACGGCCGATGTTTTTCCGCAGCAGCTGTTGTTGTTTTTGATCTTTTGTTAAGTGTTTTTTTAAGTTACGATATGTTTAGATGTCTGCCTACATTATGCGAAATTGTTATCTTCAGATTTTACTTGCTGAGCCCCTAGGCTCATTAGTTTTAAAATGGTGCAGGGGGGACAGAGCTGGGGCAGGCGGGAGGCAGCGACTGAACCAGCTGTGGTGATTGTGTTTATCTACGGCCGATGTTTTTCCGCAGCAGCTGTTGTTGTTTTTGATCTTTTGTTAAGTCTGTATTAGATCCATTACAACAAGAGTGAATTCATATAGAATTGCAAAGTTGTAATATCGCATTTTGCACTTTTGTAACATCTGTTATTAAAGAAATTGTTTCAGTCGTTCCAGTATCTGGCGCCATATTATGTTTGTGTTTAATTTTGATTTAGTTATAAGAAATACAGCTTATAACAATTCCCATTCAGCCCTTCTTTTCTTTTTATTATTCTTTCGTGACCCCATGAGGATTGGGACGTCACACCAGCGTTCTCCCTCTGCTGGCTCTGCTGATACAGTTCAGACATCTAAACGCACTACTAACTCATACAGCAAACGACGTCGCACCAACTAATCAAAACGACGTAGCAGAGCTTCCACAGTTGAAACAGATCTCTCGCTAGCAACATCTGAATAGCGTTAACAACCAGCAGTCAACTCAGACGTGTTGACCAACACGTGGCATCTTCTCGCACCCACGCGCTAACGCGAACAGCTGCCTCTCGCTATACTCTCACAGCTGCGTTGACTAGCGTTGACATCTGATCACGCTACTACTGAATACAAACATCTGAATGCCCGCTAAACCTCGCGCAAGAACGCTGCTGGCCTTTCTTCTCCCAACGATGAACCTCAAGTCTGAATTACCACTGGAATCACTTTCCGATAGGAAAATGCAACTACTGAACTCTAAATTTGACACAGATCTCACTCGATCACCAGTTCTCACAGTTGATCACTCTACGTCTAAATCTGAGCACCCAGAAATCATGATTTTCGTGACAAATCTTAATTCAAAATCTGATTAACCATTAAATCTTACTTAACAGATTTCTAGTCCTCACAAAAAGAAGGACTGAAATGAAATATTGTAAGCTGTATTTCTTACAACACAAAAGAAAATAGAGACACAAACACACTTGGCGCCAAATAATAAATAGCGAAAACAGATCTGAATCACAAGTTGATATAAAATGCAAAGTGCGATATTACGACATCTGAAATTCTATATGAATTCAATCATTGTTGTAATGGATCTAATACAGATTTGTCAAAAGATCAAAAACAACAACAGCTGCACGGAAAACATCGGTCATTGATAAACACAATCACCAAGCTGGTTCAGCTCCCGCCGCCCGTCTGCCCCAGATTTGTCTCATCTGCACCATTTAAAAGCTAATGAGCCTAGAGGCTCAGAAAGTAAAATCTGAGGAATATAAAATCACTTAATGCAGGCAGACATCTCATATCTTAACATAACTTAGTTTAAAGGGAGGCATTTCATTATAAACATATTTCGTAAAAACAGATTCGGGAAATTACCCGGATCTCATCATTATTTTCTTGTGGTTTAGGCTTAGAAGCTCTCCTTAGGTCCTTTGGCACTTGATCAAGTTACTTCTGAATTCAGTCTTTATGGCATGAAGCCCTATATGAAGGGGCAACCGACACACTCGACGACTGCTCACCCTTCCTTTATGAAGGGGCAACTGGCTTGACAGCTGCTCACCATTCCTTTATGACCGTCTGTTATCTACGTCATAAATCCTTTAAAACAAAACATTTCTTCTTTTAAACTCATATCTGGTTGAAATCATATTTGAACATCATCAGGGTTCACTATATTTTGAAACTCGTTTTTCTTTAAAATCTCACTGATAAACAGATTCGACTACTGGGGAATTATCGCGGAAGTGAAAACAGATTTGGCTAATGAAAATAGTACTCGGATGCAAAAACAGATCTCAGTCGTAGAAACAGATTCGACAATGGTATCGCTAACGTTAAAACAGATGGGGCATAAAGGAACAGTATTGTTAGCGTAAAACAGATTTGACTCTAGAAGCGCTATCGCTAGCGAGGAATTCAGATGTGACCATGGAAATACTATTGTTATCGAGTGAAACAGATTCCACAGAAGATATGATATATCACCAGCTTCAAAGAAACAGACTTGACTAACGAAATGGTACTGATGGCGTGAAAATCAGATTTGACTGCAGGAACAGTGTTTTAAGAGAGAAACAGATTCGACATCTGCAAGGCAGACTTGACATGGGATCTTCAAATTTGAAGATAGAGTCTTGTTATTAGCATGGGAAAACAGACTTGGCTATGGAACTAGTGCTGTAACATCTCGACGAGACCCAAAATATCAGCTCTGCCTATCTAACCGAAACAAAATACCGATTGGACCAGCATCATCGATTATTTGGAGTCAAGTCCAGACGTCGCCATTCACCAGGAAGAAGTTACATAATCTTTCAAGGAATTAGAACCTGAATGCTCAATGTTTTAAAAACACATCAACCTCTGCGCTTAAAAACATACTGGAATTCTTTTAAACAGAAAACAACAATGAACCCGATCTTTCATTTTCATAAACATGCTTGAACATTGCTATATCTTTAACATAAACATGCAAGCAAACAGAACTGAGGAAAAACAATATATGCTTTAAAATGGTGTAGCAAGGATCAGCTTTTACTTGCCTTAACACTGGATACACGGAGGCAGCTGCTTCCTGCAGAATTCCTCCCTAAGCACCACGATGAGCTCCAGGGAGTTTTAAGAAGATGAAAGATTTTCTTTACAAATGAGAGTGACTCTAACTTCTCGTAATCAATCATATATGGGAACATTATTGCAGTTGGTAAAAACACTTGAGTAGGTATGGGGTGTCCTACCAACTATATGTCCTTTCAAATTATTTGTTAAAAGCTCCCATCCACTGTTTAAATTTAGAAATTTTTCCAAAGGATTTTGAAGAGAACAATTTGCTCAATTTGAAAGCATTTTCGAACAAAATCTGAAATCTGCTCGTGTCTTGTGCTTGAGGCGAAATCTGCCTAGAAACCTTCCGCGTCGTGTCTCAAGTCTGAAAACTGAAATCAGCCTTTTAAACAAATAAAATGAACTTAAAGCTGAAATCTGAAATCTAAAAATATCAACATGACCCCTTTAAAAATAAAAAGGGTTAAAATTGTGGTCCTATGGATTTTGGGGCGCTACACGTTTAATCAATGATTCAGCTAAACCAATTTGTGTATGTACATGAGCAATAGGATGCTCAACACTAATTCCTACCGACATGCAATAATCATTAAATTCACCAGCATTATCGAGTCTAATATTCTTGATTGTATAATCAGGAAATTAAGCTCGTAATTTTATTATTTGGGCAAGTAATCTTGCAAACGTCACATTTCGAGTTGATAATAAAAAAACATGTGACCATCTGCTGGAGGCATCTATCAATATCATAAAGTATTTCTGATTCTGTGACTTTATGTCCACAAAATTTCAGTTGCGAGAGTATTCGGTACATTGTCGAATTATAATCGCTGACCTTCTTAAAGTCTTGGAATCTTAATGAATTACATTCATCACGGGCGGTCGGAAGTATAACTTCCCTTATGTGTTCAAATCGTTCTTTTAAACCTTGCCATAAAGTCATGGGATTCTTTTCCGTGAGGTATTTGCATTTCAACCCCTCATAAGATGTCGTCGTAAGAATATCATGGCTTTTGCCTTTTCTTGTGACGACGATGCATTATTTTTTATGGTTTTACTTAAATCCAATGATTCAAGATGCATTTCGACATCGATGGTTCATGTCATATAATTCTTTCCAGTAATATCAAGAGCAACAAATTCGAGCTTTGTCAAATTCGACATGGTGGTGCTTGATAACAAAATATATTTTATTAGTCAAGATTCATTAGTATGACAATGAAAAATAATGGATAAACTAGTAATACAAGCATTGTTCTAAATAGCGAAAAAATGCGAGGCGGATACTCGTCGATAAATACTAGGCTAATGAGTATAATAATCAAAATAGTTATAAAACTTAGCCTTGAATGAATCATCATCTTCTTCTTGTCCTTTGTAATTCGAAAAATAAAGTTTGTAGAGATAAATTTGATGGAAAATAACAATAGAGGGATGAATGAATGTTTTAGAAAACATCATATTTATAGAATAAAATCTAGCCGTTTATACCCGTTACGAGTCATTAATATATATCCGTTTTATGATCGTTTATTATCGAAAGATAAAATACAATAATTTTATTTAACACTTATGGTTATAATGTAATGCATATAATCATAATAATAGTTAAATAATTTTGTATATCACATCACATTATTATTTTGAGGTGGCATAACCTCCTTTATATAATAATATGATATAATACATAAATTTTATAAGAATGGACAATATAATTTTATAATTCATATCACGTTATTATAATGAGTTGTCAGTGACTCCTTTTATATAATAACATGATATTATACATAAGTATAATAAAAAACGATAGAAATTTGTAATTCATATCACGTTATTATAATGAGGTGTCAATGACTCCTTTTATAGAATAACATGATATTATACAGTGAAATATATAAAAACAATCGAGTGATCGTACTGATAACGTGTTATAATTTAAAAGAAATATTAACAAACTAAATTAAATAATTACCTTGATAATAACCTTGAATATCTCCTTAATTGCTCCAAATGAACTCTTAATTTTATATTAATAGGAAATTATTATTTCTCTATAATTTCCTTAATTTAGAGAGAAGAGAATTGGAAGAGAAATTGTATATATTTGTGTGTATTTACAATGAAGATTACAAGCCTATTTATAGACAAATGAAATGATAAAAATAATAAAAAGGTCTAATTATAATTTAATATTTAGACATCCAAATTTGACTAATTTGTAGACATCTAAATTTGAATTAATTCATAATAATTGCACCATAAATTTTTGTTTTTTGTTTGGTCATAATTGATATAAGAAAAAGAAAAGAAAATCTAATTCGCTTACTCTGTTGGAATCTATATCGCAATAATCTCTACCAATAAACGTATCGTATCGGAGGTAAAGAGTTGTAAGCATAATGGTAAGATTGAAACAAATTCACCACTTCATTCATATATATCTGCTGAGTTTAAGGAACATTACTCTTTTTCTTCCGAACTACAAAACGGGCGATTGCTAATCGGTTTTCGATCGAATTTTTGGCTTTCTTAATCGAATTAGACAAGTTGGTATCATTGTTATTTGTTGGGTGGTTGTGATCGTAGGTTGTCATTTCCGGTCGAAAATAAACCTAATTTTTTTTAATAATGTCTACTGCATCGAACTCGCACGCCCCCGCCCCTGTTCATCAATCTTTAAATTCTTCTCACAGTCGCCATTCGCGTAAGGAATCACTGGAGCGAGGCGTTCCGCCTCTCGCGGATAGCTTCTCGCCTTCATCTTTTTCGGGTATTTCTGATCAGAAGCAAGTCATGGCTTCTGATTTTCACCCTTACGAAGTAATCACGCCACCTGTGTCGACGGCCAGTTTCTTGGCGGATGATGATCAGACCGAGGGAAGCGATAATGGTGGTGTAACCAAGAAACATGTTTGGAACAAGTCCGCAAATGGTGTTGGTGCTGTGATGGGTGCAGATTCTTGGCCCGCTCTATCCAAATCGACCGAGTCTCTTAAAGAACTATCTCTTGGATCACTCTCTTTGTCAAAGGTTTATTATTTCTTTAATTGTCGTGTCCCTAATTACTCTATGATTTTAGGTCCTATTGGTTCAATTTGTCTGATGTTGTTTGCTGCTTAGGTTTTATATGCTTCTAGTGTTATCATTAACTCAATGATTGGGTTTGCTTACATTACAAAAGTTTTCTTTTGTTGAATAATAAGGGATGTCTGATGCCTCGTCCTCTTCATAGGTAGTGGACTTAGGTCAGAACAATGCAACAGCTAATGGCAGCTTTTCGCAAGCGCCAAATACACACAGTCATGTAGTTGAAGAATCTTCTTTGAATCCAGTGAAATCCAGCGGCTCTGCAGGATCTCCTATGAACAACGCACATAGAGATGTTGGACAGAGAGGAGGATCTTACGGTGGGCGTGAGTCCCACCAGCCACGTGCTCCTTTTAGAAGGAACAATAGTGGACCACAACTTCAAGGAAATGGTTCTTTTAACCAAAGCCATGGCGGTAGCAAACGAGACCAGGAACGTGGGAAGCGGGATTGGAGCAGCACCAATCGATCTTTTGGCAGCAGAGTAAACCTCGCACCCCAGCAGTGGGTCGCCTCTAGGCCCTTTATACATGGTCCAATATCAAATTCTCCTTTTATTTCTCCTCCGACTGCCCCTGTGGCAGTCCGGCCCTATGGTCCTCCAGTGTTCTATAATGGTGAGGCTTGCTGCTTTTAGATTCTTGCTTGTGTATATCTTCTTGTGTGCTGATATTTTGATTCAATTTGCAGATCTCTCTCCTCTTATGTATTATCCTCCTGGATCCCACCCAGGTTCTCTAGGGCAGATGCCTATGGTTCCATTTGCACCAATGTTTTATCCTATGCCTGATCCTAATCTTCCTTCCAAAATTGTGAGCCAGATAGATTATTATTTTAGGTATTTGTTTTTTTGTTATGCATAATGATACATCCACTCGTTACTGACTATTCACATGGTATTAACTTCTTGATTTTCACATATACCTTGCAGTGATGAAAATTTGGTAAAGGACACATTTTTGCGCCAGAAAATGGATGTGGATGGATGGGTTCCCATTAACCTAATAGCCAACTTTAAGAAAGTAAGATTTTGATAAATTTTCTGCTATTGCATATTCCTTTATCAATATAATCTGAAAATAGAATTGCAATTTTTTTTTTTTATTGTTGTTACATAAAAGAAATGTTTGAGGCTTTAGGGTCAGTTGTTGAAAATATAAAAGCTTGATTTTTTAAGTGGAATTTATTATATGATAATTGGTAAAACTATTGAAAGAGGAAACAACTTGTTCTTTATTGGTTTTTCTGAAAGCTGATTGGATGTTTAGCAGTCTCCTTTTCGTAAGTACTGGAAGGTATAGGCAATTTGATTACATGTCTTGGGCATCCTTTTGGTCGGAGTACTACACTACGGATTTGCATTGTCTTGTTTAAGTCTGCCTCAATTGGGTTTTTACATAGGCGGTATCATACTATTTCACGTTGGACTTCTGGTTAAGATTATATGTGAGAAAAGGAAACATATGAGATTGCAAAAAAAGTTGAAAAAAGGATTTAGCATATCATTTGTATTAGTACTATCGAAGGGAATAAAGCACAAGATGAAATGTGTTGCGAACCTTCAGGTATGGGACAACCAACGAAAATACTGCTAACTGATAAATGGAAAATGCTTCGATTTGGTGTATATGAGGAAGAAAGTAATGTACTCCGACAGTCATGCTTCTTATCATGATTGTTAAAATGAAAACTATATGCATTGTGGAGCCATCATGGCCAGATTGAGATCTTGAAATCATACTCATCTCAACTAAGACAGATTAGTAAATTTTGAAATAGTTCGGTTTTGTTATATTAATCATGTTGCACTCTGATTAGATTGTTTAATCAGTTAACAATGTAATATTTTTAAGAATGAAGAACTTTGGGCTGTTTTTAGTTATATTTGGAGTAGAATTCAGAGATGCCGATCAGATAAATAATCTCTGACTAAAATCTTGCTGCCATGATTTGAAACCCCGAATTGACTGCTTTATTTTGTTAGTGGTGCCATTGAACCTATTGTCCGAGTGACTGTCACAGGCAACTGGATATTTGATGGCTGATCATATTGAACTTTTTAAATGTATAACATTTACCACCTAGTAAGCTGAGTTTGACACATAGTTACGAATACTAATTTCAAACTTCCAAAATTTTTCAGATCAGGGAGCTGACAGACAATGTTCAACTTATACTGGATGCTTTACAAGCTTCGAATGTGGTGGAAATACAGGTGAATGATGTGTATTTGGTCTTCATGTATCACATTGCTTATAGTAAATCTTTTACCATCTGAGTAGTCTATCACATTGCTTATAGTAAATCTTTTACCATCTGAGTAGTCCAAAAATTTACTGGAAAAAACAAGTGGATGTGTGCGATAAGCCATTGAGCAAATTTTGTTAGTATCTTCCTTTCAGCGCTCTCATTCTTACCCAGCGATTTGGCCATTGTACCTATGTACTTGTTATCCTTGCAGTTTAGATAGTATTTTCTGGCCTCTTAAGTCTTAACTCATCTAGACGAGTTTTTTTTTTCTGTTTCTTGCTGTTTCAGGGAGAAAATCTGAGGAAGAAGGGTAATTGGAAGAAATGGGTATTGCCTTCCATCATGTACCCTACAGGATTAAGTCCTCTATCGCGCAACAATTCCAGTGTGGATATACCTGATGAAAAAACAGCCACCTAGTATATACCGATATATTAGCATAGGCCGGGAACTTGATCATATTAACAACTCTTGTTGTTTAAACTGCTTTCCGAGCCCGTGCAGTGAACTCATCAATGTCTAACTTGGCACATCAGCTCAGCCTTTCTGCTTTTTACTTTTTATTCCCCTTACTCAAGGATTTTGGATATAGTAGGCTAAATGATTTGTCGGGAAACTGATTTTTCCTTACATGAGTTGGTGAATTTTTGACACTGATTTTCGATAGGATGATTTCGGTATGAGGCTTCTCTGGCTGAACAGCTAAGTAGTCTATAAATAAAAACAACTGAAAAAATCATCGTTGAGATGGCTCGCCTTTCCAGTTCGCTCTTGGTATGCCAAAAGGTGTTCTATTCTACCTTACTATAGCTGCTGTCGGAAGATTTTGGATTACTTCCGCTTACTGCCTGCTTCTCTATATTTCAAATATACAGTCCGGTGTCCGGTGGGGCGACTAATTTGAGTGATGAGCTACTGCTGGGTCTTTCTGCAAGTAGTCGAGAATTTAGTTGGATTCGGGATATCTATATTTCTGGGTTATTGTTTGCCCAGTGTTTTGAACTTCATTTTTTTTTTGGATTTGAATTTACCCTTTTATTTTAAGTTTTCAGAAACGTTTATATTGAAATGTTGGAGACGAATGTATTTTTGCTCTTTTTTTTGGTTGATAATTGATGATTGATACACTGGATCTATGAGGCTGCTTACTTTACTTGATACTTGTTACGGAGAAAAATTCTTGGATTTTCTTTAAAGAAATAATATATCTTATTGAAAAAACTGAATTGCAATATGTATCAAAATGGGTGTCGTTTAATGTGGTCTATTTTGTTTATTAGTGGTCTATTTTGTTTATAAATTTGAACTTTATCATCACAAAATTATAGATATTTGGATAAAATATGTTTTGATTATTTATTGTAATGTTAACATCAATTAATTATCATTAAATCATAGCTATTATACCATGTGTAACTTTATTTCCTTATAATATGACAACGTAGAGTGTATTTATTGTGTGCGTTAGGGTTGGACTATTAGGGTCATGAGTCCGGGAAAATGCGTGTCTAATTGTTGACGCTGTCTAATTTCTCTTAGATATCAGTCATACCCCTTTCCTACCATAGGTCCTATCCCCCAGCAGAGATAGTATTACCCGTTAAGATCAGCCCATCTGGCAAACCAGATCAAGCGGCACAACGTCAATAGCTTGATGTACTATAGCTTCCCAGGAGGTTCCTCATTCTAGTACTTCTCTCTCCCATGCACGCTAAACTCAACAATCCCTCCTCCAAGAAGTATAGAAATGATTCTTGGTATACTCGAATACCTGACATTTGTCTGATACCAATTGTTAAGATCAAGTGCTTACCATTAAGCCAAAAACTATAGCTATTAGCCAATGTGCAATTTTATTTCCTTGTAATATGACAGCACAAAGTGCACTTATTATGTGCGTTAGGGTTGGGCTGTTAGGCCCATGAGTCCGAGTAGATGCGTGTCTACCTGCTGGTGCTACCTCATTTCTCTTATAGATCAGTCTTACCTTTTCCTGACTGTCGGTCCTATCCCCAGCTGAGATAACATTACCCGTTAAAATCTGGCGTCTCACTTTTTCAACCCACCTGACCAACCAGATCAAGCGACGTAATGTCAGCAGCTTGACGTACGAGAACTTCTCAGGAGGTTACTCATTCTAGTACTTATCTCTATCGCATGCTTAACTCAACATGTATGACCCGGGAAAATATTTCTTCCAAGACTCATATGATGTTTAATGTATGGAAGTTAAGTTTTATTTAGTGGAATAGCGTATAAAAAATCGTTTGAGTACCTAATTTGGAGTATAAAATAGTAACAGGAGAATATTGTATTCGGTGGTAACTCTATAATATTATACATATTTGAACATTTAATTCTTAAATTTTTTGATTAATGTAATAAAGCTAGATAAGCGTGCATTTGTATGATCCTAGGATCTAAATGGAAAAATTTGAAAATTTTCTTTTCTTCACAAGGGAGATAATCGAATGCATACTATACTTGAGCCAGGTTCTGAGGCTCTGAGCTCAAAATTTATGTTTCATAAATATCGAAAATATTCCACGAGTTCACTTTTAGAACTTTGTGTTATAAAATTAGATAACCAGAACTCAGCCCAAACAAATCAATTTCTAACTCAAAATATGAGTGCAGCCAAAATAAAGAGCTAAATAGTTATTTTTCCTACCTTGAAAATTGAACTTCGAAATCTATCTTATGAAAATGACGACCATCTGACGGAATTTGATTAGTTTGCATCCTTAGAATAGACAAAGAGGAGAAAATTAAGCCACACCCACCAACTGAAAAAATTAACATAATTTCAAAGTAAAAATTGTTATAACAATGAAACAAATTCCTGCTCAATCAAATATATATATATTGATTTTTCCCAAGGAAATACAAGAAGTTTCTTGAAACTTGTAAATAAATCCATCATCCATCTGCATAATATTTATCATAATATTAAGTAACTTTTATTCTTGCATTGTTGTTTACGTGATCGATTGTTATCTGGTTTTTAAGTTGATCTGCAGCAAGCATGGTGCCCATTTCCATGACATAATTACACAACACTTGACATTGAAGTAACCAGAAATAAAAAGAATACCATGAGTTGCTCCCATTTAGGCTATCTTGGATTAGTCATTTAGCAGAAGCTTTCGAGCTTGAATAGTGAGGTGCAGCCGAGCAAGTGCGTGCATGCACTGCAAGGCTATGCGCGATTGCCTTCGGACGATAACGCCTCGAATGAGTGCTTGCAGCTTCACCAGGCTTTTTAGCGCTCTGAATGCCTTTCTTGCCTGTACATGTAACACACATGAATTATTATTTTATCAGAATAGTAATATAGGTAAAAGGGTAAAGGGTAAAGGGTAAAGAGCAATCTGTCTATGAACGATGATCAAAATCTGAGTTTTCATAGTCTAATTTCTGAAAATAGGAATTAGTAAAAATAATAGGGCAACAAGACCATTATTTCGTCTGCTTTGTCACCTCACTAACATTTAGACAATATTCGACTGTCATGTCTATTGTCAAGAATGATTCGAAGCAATATAGTATTCTTGTGGAAAAATGTTAAAAGCAAAAAGACTAAAATAATCTGGACTAATTATATGACTAAATTCCAATTCAAGCGAACTTATTCACAAGACCAATTTCACCAACATATATATATAAGTGTGCAATATAAGTAAGAAAGAGGATAGTAGTAAGTACAAGATGACCCCTAAAGCATGTTTGGATTGAAACGGCAGCCATATCATCTCTTGACAAGAACTCTATATCCATAGTCTCTTCATATCGGCTGCTGTTTATCTCATTGCTGAAGCTTCCCTCGTTGTTGTGCACAACCATGATACTATAATCACTTTCACGTTGATGATGGGTAGATGGTGATCGTTCGAAAAGTTTTTTCACGACGATACGAGACCAGACGCTCTTTCCGTTACCGGTCTTGAAACCCATTATGGTTGTTGGCTTGAGGTCAATGGGATTTTGTTTTTTTTTTTGGTATTCTGAGAATTATGAAATATTGGGAGTATTCAAGTCTAGTGAGGTGAAGAATTGAGACTTGAGTGGGGGACATGTTCTATAACGTGGATGGATGATTCGTTTAGTGCTGCGCAGCTTGCGAAATACCTACAATGACCTTGCTGAGCACTTTGGTTCTGGATTTCATGGTCGTTTTCATATTCTTATTTCTTGTATGGATTTGACGTTGCAGTTAGATTCATGAACTTTATTTGAGAGATTATTTGATCTTGCGATTTTAAGTTATAAACATCTTGGTGTAGTCGAAATCAACTACAAAATATAATTGAATTTGCACAACTAATATGTAGAGGATTTGAAATTAATTTCAATATTGTCCATCCAAATAGGTCAAGTTATTTGAAATCAACGTATTTGAATTCCACCATCTCAAATCCATAAATAAAAGCACGACCAGAAAATTCAAAATCGGTCGTTTTCGGTACATCATTATTAATAATTATTAAAAATCGAGGGTGGGTCGTGACACTTGTCATACGTGATCGATAAAAAAACTGAGACGGAAATGCTTTTTATGTTTTCAAATGGGGGTTTTGGAGCTTCTAGACTGAAGTTAGGAGCTAACTTTGCCGATAAATAAACAGCTCGAGTTCATATCTTCTTACAGCAAATACTCCTCATTTCTCTATATTTTCTCGGCTTCATGTATTGGGGTTTTTACTAGCGATTTTGATAGGCTGGGATAACAGCGAAGAACTGCCGATAGGATCAGGATCAAGTAGTAACTGAAGCATCCCAAATGACTATTTGGACGAAGACATAGTTTCTAAGCCCCTAGTACTAGGGGGACTAGTTAGCTATGGTTTATACCGGTCATATTTAGCATTTGGTGGATTAGGATTGCACGTCTCACTCGTAGCAGAAGCAATAAAAATTTTGTTGATCGCCGTGAATCGGTCACGGAGATCGGGCAAGCTCATACGTTATAGACAATGGAAACTAGAACTATATGCATAGGGTATTTAGATCTCGTTATCTTGTTGGCTATACAACGCCTGGCTCCAACAACTCCGGTTTTTACGCAGATATGACCCTTTGAATGGTTAGCTCACAAATGGTTCTTCGAATTAGGTCCACAACCGGTATCCTTATCCCCTCGATGAGCCTGCACTAGAAAGCTTGTGAGTAGAGATATCCGATTGGCGGTGATAAATGCACGATGCGGCAACCAAACTCCAGGGAGGAGAAGGGGCGTGTCAGGCCTCGTGCTCACAACAGAGTAAAATCACATAAACACAAGCGGAAGCTACTAAAAAGCGGGTAAAATTTTTGCTTTTGTCCTGACGGTTTAAAACAATATAATTTAAAATACGACAATACTCAAAATAGATATCCCAGTTTAATAAAACCCCACAACAAACGGTACAACATAAACATGTATCAAGTACCTGATAACAACCACAACCGAATATAGCATACTACAACAAAAGCACAGGACATCCCCTGACTAACTGTACTGATACATATAAATATGCTATATGCTACTGGGATACTCTAACCACCTCCTGGGGCACCTCTAGCTGGGTCAGCACCACGACCAGCTGAATAACCTGGGAAACCTGAACAACAACAGGAAAACAAAGAAACCAAGCCCTAGAGGGACATGGGGTCAAACCCCAGTACGGAGAGCAACTGAAACAGCTAAAGAAACAGCATAAGATAAAATGCAGATGCTATGCATGAGACACAGGATAACCGCTGAAGGCTACAACCGACAAGGGAGCCAAGGAAGCTCAAGCACAGCTCAACAAGAATCTGCAACACACGGTGGCCACAGGGTGTGTTCAAAGTGTGGTAATGAGCCACTCGCCTTGACACCACACCCGAATACCAGATGCATCAAACAGCTCAACCTGTCGTTGCACAACTCATGAACTGTGGTAGTTAACCACTCGGCGCATGAGGGCTAACAATCCCAGCAGGGAGATGAGAGTGCGGTATCGCCGCTCGCCCTCGCATCCTGATAAGAAACAACAGCACAATACAACAAGATACAAAGCAAGGGATCTGAAATGCGAATGAACAAATGCGTGTATGCAATCAACCGAGAGCAGCTAGCATAACACAAATGCAACAGCAAGCAATACACAGCAATTATGCACTACAATTCCAATCAGCGATGCAGATCAGCTCTCACATTCAATCCCACGCCAAATCCAAGCTGAATTTCAAGCTCAAGATCCGTACCTTGATTCTGTGTAACGATTACCACAATTAAAGCCCCGAGAAATCTGATTCCAACACCTGTTAAACACATGCACAACAGATCTCAGGCAAGCTAATAAAAACTCACGGCCAACTATAGAGCTCACGGCTAGGAGCTAAGCTCAACCAGGAATCAATCCTACCAATACAACTTAACAGGAAGCTTAATTCAAGGCTAGGAACAAGATCTCATCGTAAAAAGAACGAAGTTCTACCTGAACTACACAACGCACAAACAGGCAGCAACTTCGCGTTCCACAACCAGTCAATCGCAGCTTCCAAAAGTGGTATGGAATGAAAGAGCTTCTAAAGAGGAGTCCAACGCTACCTCGAACGTCCAAAAAGGTGGCCGGAAACGATGGGAATTCGCCGGAGAAACTCACGGTGAACAGTACCCGAGGGTTTGAGCGAAGAATGAAAGTCGGGAGGATAATCACTAAGTATGGAATCTGGTTTAATGAAAACAAAGACCAGCCTTCTAATATATATACTCGTGAAATCTGCTTAAAATTGTCCACCGACACAATCAGATTCCACAACTAATTAACGCATGCGCTAAACAGCTCTCAACAACGAAACGACGTCGCTCTGCACACGACGTCGCTCTGCACACGTCAGCAAATCTGATCGAAGCGTTACGCTACAACAGATCTCTACAAAGCCCATACGACATCGTACAACACCACAGGAGAAGTCTGAAAACAAAACGCTAACTGCTGGAGACATCTGGAATACAACACGCTAATAGATCTCTCCATCAAGCGCTAACCAAAAAGGCGACGTATTGGTGACATCTGAAAACTAGCGCTATACCTTGTCCCGCGCACCAGATCTCACCACCAAACGCTAGGCCAAACGACACCGTATTAACTTATCTAAACGACATCGTATTGCGCTCAACACAAAACACGCGGGGCAGATTTTTAAATCAGATCCTAGCGCTAACGAAATATCAGATCTCTCCTAAACGACGACGTACAAGCTTCTACGATACAAAATGCGTTGCGCAGACCTCTACACATCAACGCAACAGATCTCTCCTGCCCACGAGATATCCGGACTTCACAAAAACGACGGCGTATAGATCTTGCGCTACCAATTACGCGCGGCGACCAGATTTCTCAAGAAATACGATAGATCTCACCAACAATTCAGATTTCTCACAAAATCAGATTTCAAACTCGAAAATATCAAAATTTCCAAAATTGCTCCAAATGTGAAATCTGACCCGAAAATGCAAACAAAACCTTCAAACAGAAATCTGAACCACCAGAATTCCTTAAAAACCGATTAATCCAACAATTAATCTTTAACACATTTTCATATCTCACATTTCTCCCCCACTAAAAAGGATTTCGTCCTCGAAATCACACAACAATTCTGAAAATACAACTCAACAACAGGTTATCAAAACAGAAATTCGCCTAACACATGGCCAAGAGTTCAAGATAACTGAGCAAGCAAATAACAACAACTAGGAAAGAATTACAACCAAAACTACAACTACTGGGAATCTAGCACAACAGTTACTCAAACAGATGCGGCCACTCGCGCGGCATCTTTTCCTCCAGCTCCCATGTAGCTTCTTCCCTGCCATGCTTGCTCCATTGCACCATCACCAACGGAATGGTTTTGTTCCTCAATTGTTTCTCTTTTCTACCAAGGATCTGCAAGGAATATTCCTGGTAACTCAACGTCTGATCTAGCTCAACCTCGTCAGTTCTCAACACATGAGACGGATCTGGCTCGTACTTCCTCAACATGGAAACATGAAAGACATCATGTAGAGAAGACAATTCCGGAGGCAACTACAGCCGATACGCCAAAGGTCCAATCCTCTCAACAATTTCATACCGTCCGACATAATGAGGGGCTAACTTTCCCTTGTGTCCAAAGTGCATAACACTGCGAAATAGAGAAACTTTGAGAAATACCTGATCACCAACCTGAAACTCTAGAGATCGACGCCTCTTATTAGCATAACTGGCTTGGCGATCCTGGGCAGCTTTCATCCACTGTCGAATTAGATCCACATGATCCTTCATTTGCTGCACAAAATCTGGGGCAGATAGCTGCTTCTCCCCCACTTCTTCCCAACATACTGGGATCTGTACTTCCTGCCATACAAAGCCTCAAACGGCGCCATGCCAATCGTCACTTGATAGCTGTTATTGTAGGAAAACTCCACTAAAGACAACGCGTCTTGCCAGCTACCTCCAAAATCCATAACAACAGATCGTAACATATCCTCCAACGTCTGGATAGTTCGCTCAGATTGGCCATCTGTTTGGGGATGATACGCGGTACTCATAGCCAATCTGGTACCTAGAGCTGCTTGCAAACTCTTCCAAAACCTGGAAGTAAACCTTGGATCTCTGTCTGAAACGATTGAAACAGGTACACCGTGCAATCTAACCACAAAATCCATGTACAGTTTCGCCATTTTCTTCAAAGAAAAGGTCATACCGTAGGGAATAAAATATGCAGACTTCGACAATCGGTCGATAACCACCCAAATAGCATCACATCCTTTGCTGGTACGAGGCAGATGCGTCACGAAATCCATCGCTATGTGCTCCCAATTCCATTGGGGCACTTCCAAACTCTGCAACAGACCACCAGGTCTCATACTTTTGGCCTTAACCATCTGACAGTTCAAACAACGAGCGACAAAACCAGCAACGTCGCTCTTCAGGCCAGCCCACCAGAAGTGCGGCTTCAACGCATGGTACACCTTCCGCGCACCAGGATGAACACTGTGTCTACTGCAGTGCGCTTCCCGAAGGATCTCCTCCTTCAAATCAATAAGGTTAGGCACAACCAGCCTGCCACGAAACCTCAAGCAACCATCAGAAGAAACGGAATAATCTTCAAGTTCTCCAGCCCTGACCTTCAACTTCAACTCGTGGATGGAAGGATCAGTCCTTTGAGCTGCTCGAATACTAGAAAAAATCTGTGGCTCCACTTGGAAAGAAGAAACCACAATACAATCCTCAGCCGGGTAGAATCTCCAACCAGTAGTGTTAAGATGCTCCTGATCCTTAGAGATATACAACGAAGCAAGAATCTCACTAGCCTTCCTGCTCAAAGCATCGGCCACTACGTTCGATTTCCTAGGCTAATACTTAATCTCGCAATCAAAGTCCTTTAGCAGCTCCATCCAACGACGCTGTCTCATATTCAAGTCAGGCTGTGAAAACAAATACTGCAAACTTTTGTGGTCCGAGTACACCACAAATTGCTCACCATACAGGTAATGATGCAAGATCTTCAACGCAAAGTCCAAGGCTGCTAGCTCCAAATCATGGACCAGATAACGAGTCTCATGCGGTTTCAACTACCGCGAGGCATACGCAATGACTCGACCATTCTGCATCAAAACGTAGCCCAATCCATTGAGCGAAGCATCAGAACAAACAATTCTCGCATTGCTCAGTCCACACAAACCGCTTGTCCTTCTGAGTCAATTGGGTCATCGGCTTTGCTATGCTAGAAAATCCTTCAATGAAACGACGGTAATAGCCAGCCAGACCCAAGAAACTGCGAATCTCCGACACATTCATGGGACGCTCCCAGTTCAAAACAGCATCAACCTTATTGGGATCCACAGAAATCCCCTCGGCTGAAATAACATGACCCAGAAACACGACGTGATCCAGCCAAAACTCGCACTTGGAGAATTTAGCATACAGCTGCTGGTCTCTCAACGTCTGAAAGACAATTCTCAGGTGCTCCTTGTGTTCCAAAGGAGTCTTAGAATATACCAAGATGTCGTCGATGAACACTATCACGAACTGATCTATGAACTCTCTGAAGACCCGGTTCATCAGATCCATAAAGACTGCAGGCGCGTTGGTCAACCCAAACGGCATAATCAAGAACTCAAAGTGTCCGTACCTTGTACGAAAAGCAGTCTTTGCGACATCTTGATCTCTTACTCTCAGCTGATGGTACCCGGAACGCAAGTCAATCTTCGAATACACCACAGAACCTTGAAGCTGATCAAACATATCATCGATCCTGGGTAAAGGGTACTTGTTCTTAACAGTCGCTTTGTTCAACTGGCGGAAATCAATGCACATCCGCATTGAGCCATCCTTCTTCTTCACAAAAAAAATGAGCGCTCCCCACGGCGACATACTAGGTCGAATAAAACATTTCTCCAGCAAATCATCCAACTGCACCTTGAGTTCTCTCAACTTCACAGGCGCCAAACGATACGGGGCACGAGAAATCAGAGCTGTGCCAGGCACCAGCTCAATGCTGAAGTCAATCTCTCGCCTCGGAGGAAAACCAGGAATCTCCTCCGGGAACACATCGGGAAAATGTTGCACCACGGGAACGTCACTAAGCTGCACACGAGAAAAAGAAGATGCATCCAAAGCGTAGATCATGAAACCAGCATTCCCTAAGGACAACAAACTGAACATCTCCATCGCTGAGACTAACGGGATCTTCGATCGAGAATCATGTTAGAGTAGATGCCCAACTAGCAAACTTGTGGCGTGTGGGTTTTATTGACTCTTGTGTACAACAATCTTTATATATGGTATTCGCATTTCTTTATGGCATTCTTTATTTTCATTATGATTATAATGTTAACAATTGTGTTGGATAAAGACCTAGAATGCACCATAGTGTATGTTAGATGTGATAGTGGATATGATGGCTATCATGAA
>KQ995707.1:86093-99282 GCA_001598015.1 Dorcoceras hygrometricum
ATTGCATATTGCATTTCACCTAGGACTGGACCCAGGTCCGTGATTGGCAACCACGGACCGCGTAGCTCTCGCGATCGATCATCCCAAAGTTTATTTATATATTCGATATATGTTGAATCCGCATATTTTAAATTATGATTTAAAATAATTGTTGAGATCAAATTTTCAAAAATAAAATCCCTCGTTTTAAATATGATTTAAAACTAATATCAAGATTAAAAGTTTATTCGATAAACTAAGGGAATTTAAATCTGTTTAAATTATCCCCACCTTCCATCAACAATGGGTGTACGCCGATGCTACCCGCATACATGGCCCGGCTCATTTTATTGAGGGGGTTATGTCTAATTCGATTTGCAATATATACAAGAATGAATGTTTGATTGGTATTGGGGAACGCGAAAACGATCTATACACCTTAAAATTAAAACCAGTTCCAATTCGCGATGTGGAAACACATACAACAACAATTAAAAGGAAACACGATAGCTTGAACCCAGCACAACTTTGGCACGCTAGGCTAGGTCATATTTCTCTAAGAAGGATGAACAAGTTAGTTAGGAGTGACATGTTTGATTTGTCAGACATTAACTCCCTACAGACTTGTGAGTCTTGTCTCAAGGGAAAGATGACTAAACAACCCTTGAAGGGAAAGCCTGAGCGTGCTCAAGACCTATTGGATTTGACCCATACTGATGTGTGTGGCCCACTTAGCATTGGTACTAAGTACGGTCACACATACTTCATCATCTTTACCGATGATTACTCTAGGTATGGGTACTTGTACTTAATGAAGCACAAGTCTGAATACTTTGAAAGGTTCAAAGAATTCAAGGCTGAAGTAGAAAATCAGTTAGGGAAAAGTATTAAAGCAATTCGATCCGATCGAGGTGGTGAATACTTAAGTGCTGAGTTTCAAGACTATCTGAAAGAGAATGGGATTATCTCGCAGTGGACCCCTCCGGCCACACCACAGCTCAATGGTGCAGCGGAGCGTCGTAATCGAACCCTGATGGACATGGTTCGGTCTATGATGAGCTTCACTGAGCTTCCTACCTCGTTTTGGGGCTATGCGCTCGAAACGGCAGTAATGTTGTTGAACAATGTCCACACCAAGGCAGTGGATAAGACTCCATATGAGATATGGATGGGCAAACCACCCAAATACTCATACATGAGGATTTGTGGATGTCCTGCTTACGTGAAGCAGATAGTGGGAGATAAGCTGGATACTAGATCCATCTTATGCTACTTCATTGGATATCCAAAGAATTCTATTGGATACTACTTCTACTATCCAAACGAAACAAAAGTGTTTGTTTCTAGGAATGCCACCTTTATGGAAAGGGAATTTCTACTTGATAGAAAAGGATATTCTTAAGTACTAGCGAAGGACTAAGAATATGTTCATGGTCTATGGGGGCGGTGAACTGAAATTGGAAGGCTACACTGATTCTAGCTTCCAATGTGATGTGGATGATTCGAAGTCAACCTCTGGATTTGTATTCATGCTCAATGGTGGTTCTGTCTCTTGGAAGAGTTCCAAGAAAGACACCATCGCGTATTCAACCACTGAGGCTGAGTACATCGCAGCATCAACTGTTGCTAAGGAGGCGGTTTGGATAAGGAATTTCGTCCAAGAGTTGGGCGTCATTCCTGATGGAGTTGGTCCAGTCCCGGTGTACTGCGACCACACGAGTGCCGTTGCGCAAGCAAAGGAGCCTAGGTCTCACCAAAGATCCAAACATATACTGAGGAAATACCACATAATCCGGGATATTATGGCTAGAGGTGACATAGCAGTTGAGAGGGTCGCCTTTGCAGACAACATTGCTGATACACTTACGAAGCCCTTGCCAGGACCATTGTTTGAAAAACATCGCGAAACAATGGGACTGCGTCTGATGAGTAGTTGGCTATAGGGCAAGTGGGAGATTGTTAGAGTAGATGCCCAACTAGCCAACTTGTGGCGTGTGGGTTTTATTGACTCTTGTGTACAACAATCTTTATATATGGTATTCGCATTTCTTTATGGCATTCTTTATCTTCATTATGATTATAATGTTAACAATTGTGTTGGATAAAGACCTAGAATGCACCATAGTGTATGTTAGATGTGATAGTGGATATGATGGCTATCATGAAACACATCTAATAGTCACTGTGCATTCTGAACTCGTTCCTAGTCGATTGGGCCGTCAAAATGAGGATAAGGCCGCCCGAGCTTGAGACTAGAATCTGCGATGTGAAGTACCATGTTTCATTGGTAGCGAACATTGTGATGTTCTGAGCATGCAGATGGATAGTGACCTGGTGATCTATCGAACTACCCTCGTACGGACTTTCCAAGTGGTTACCATTTGTCGAGTGGATACATCCGAGGTCTTGGTTGTACTGATTAGTCCTCACTACTCGAAACACCATTGAGACTCTACATGATAGGCGCCTCACTTTGACCCGTTTGCCGACTCACTTGGGGTCATTAGGCGACCGGATTGGGTGAGTTCCCGATGCATGTAGGAGTCGATGCTTCGTTGTCGAGGATTCACCGCTCGCTCTCATGCGTGGATATCCTATGCTATCTGAGGGGATAATAGTGTATAAATCTCTGGCCAGAGTACTGGATGTGTTTTAGGTAAATGGGTTTACCTAGTTACACTCGCGATGTCACTATTCGATCTCTAAGATGTATGCATAGTTATCGGATCTTTAGCGACTCTCGATTTACCAATGGTCGTTGATCTGATCGAGATGTATGTGTTGAAAGGACCCGTACTGTACGCTAACCACGACCAACTGGTTCTTGCAGGCACTATCAGTGATACCTAGGGGATCTCAAACATACTATGTATGGATTATAGAATTGTATTGATGTATTGAACGCTTCTCGGGGCAAAAATTTTAAACTTCCGCTGCGCCCCCGGGAAACGGGATCCGGATCCGCCATTGTCGCCAACAAATCCTGGCCGTAGAAGTCCCACTTCTCGCCAGACAAAGGCCTAAAACGAACAATCCCATGGAAACAATCCACGGAGGCCCTATAGTTGGACAACACGTCCATCCCAACAATACAATCGACATCCCACAACATCAGACGAATCAAATTCGCCACCAAAACATGCTCCCCAAATCTCAAAACGCCATCTAACAAAACCTCCTGGGAAAACAGGCTCACACCGCCAGTGGTAGAAACAGAAACAGCATCGCGCAAAGGGATGGTATGCAAACCATGCTCGATAACAATAGAATCAGAGATAAAAGAATGCGATGCACCGATGTCAAACAACACACGCGCAGGAAAATCGAAAACAAGACAAGTACCTGCGATCATCCTGCTCAGCGTCTCCTCTGCCTGCTCCCTAGTCATGACATTGGCCTGAGAATGCTGAGGTTCAGAATAAAACGGCTGAGACGACTGTCCGAATCACGACGGACCAGGCTGCTGGAACGGCCTGAACTGAGTCTCACCAATCCTGGGCTGCTGAAACTGAGGGGAACGTCCTCTAGACTGTCCTCCACGACCCTGAGGCGGGGCTGCGGCTTGTTGCGATCCAGCTGACGGACACACCCTAGCAAAATGCCCATATTGACCGCAAAGATTGCAGGAGCCCTGCACACCGACACACTGGGTAGAAGGATGCTTGCCACCACAATAGCCACAGAACTCAGCCCGAGAACCACTGCTACTCGAGCTACCTGAACCAGAAGAGCCCGAACCAGACTTCTTCTTGAACTGTTGACCGCGGGGTCGAAACCTCTGATGGCCAGACTGCTGTGCCACCTACGGCTGCTGCTGCTGCTGGGGATGATGGGCTGACTGGGAAGACTGCGAAGACTGCACTCCCTGAACAGCGGGACGGCCACCCTACGCTACCAACTGTCTACGAGCACGACGACTCCGCAAACCCTCCTCAATATCGATAGCACTATCCAATGCTTCAGCATAGATCTTGGGTTTGCTTGTCAGCACCATCTGATACAGTTCCACATTCAAACCCTCTAAAAATCTGGTCCTCTTGGCCCTCTCCCGGCCATAAACGTGCGGTACGTACACCAACAAAGAAGAAAACTTCCTAGCATACTCACGAACAGACATCGAGCCCTGCTCCAGATGATCAAACTCCCGCTCACGGGCGTTCACGTAAGACTCAGGAACATACTCCTACCTAAAAGTCTCGCAAAAGCTGTCCCAAGTAATCCCAATGCCGGTCTCCTGTTGGGGAACAACGGTGTAGGATCCAGATCCCGCCTCCCGGGGCGCAGCGGAAAAACAAAATTACCCGGGAGACGATCAATACAATAAAATTTAAACACAATACGAACCATTCATAGGGTGTTTTCGTTGATTACCTTGCTGGCAACTCGTGCCTGGCTCCAACCGGAATTATAAGAACGCCGGCTCTTCACGGTAGGCGGCGGTAGATTCGTCAATCAGGTCCACGACCGGAAACGATCTCCCTCCGATCAGCCTGCACTAGAAGACTGATGGATTTTATCACCAATGGATTCTCCTCGAAAAGTTGGCCGGAGCAAGTCCGGCGAGGCGGCGACGTGCACCGGCGGCGGCGGCGGCGAGGCATTGGAGGAGAAGGGGGCGGCCGTGTCTAACACACTAGGTTTAGTGTTTTGTGTTGTGTCAAAAAGTATGTTATGATTAAGCCTAAGTCTACATTAAGTAGACTTAATGATGGACTTGGACCGGCCCAACGGGCCCGGGTCCAACGTATGAACATTCGGTTCATCCCTATCACCGTGACTTCATCATAACTCCGATCGCCGATCAGATCGGATAGATCGACTCAGTTTCCAAAACTGAATATTATGATCTGAAAAACCATTTTTCAGAACCCCAGTGCAAAAAGACCGTTTTGCCCCTCAACAGCGGGAAATCATGATTTGACCCCTGTTGACTTTTAGGAAGTCGCACTCCCCAAAATCCTCTCAACACATTGAGCTCAGTATCCGTGCGGGAATCTCGAATCCAGTACTTGTGTGACCCTCAATGGTTCAGGGATACAGCTAGCCGTGGGCCCACAACCATTGTGGCTCCGGAATCACAATTCCGGACTTGCCCATCGGATCATGGTAAGAGCGTCTAGCAACATCGCCCCATGATCCCCTAGGTATCACTGATAGTGCCTGCAAGAACCAATTGGTCGTGGTTAGCGTGAGCTCAGTATCCGTGCGGGAATCTCGAATCCAGTACTTGTGTGACCCTCAATGGTTCAGGGATACAGCTAGCCATGGGCCCACAACCATTGCGGCTCCGGAATCAAAATTCCGGACTTGCCCATCGGATCATGGTAAGAGCGTCTAGCAACATCGCCCCATGATCCCCTAGGTATCACTGATAGTGCCTGCAAGAACCAATTGGTCGTGGTTAGCCTAGGTAAACTACCTAAAACACTTCTAGTACTCTGGCCAGAGATTTATACACTATTATCCCCTCAGATAGCATAGGATATCCACGCATGTCATGTCACCTCGGACTTATCCACTCGACAAATGGTAATCACTTGGAAAGTCCGAACGAGGGTAGTTCGATAGATCACCAGGTCACTATCTATCTGCATGCTCAGAACATCACAATGTTCCCTACCAATGAAACATGGTACTTCGCATCGCAGATACTAGTCTCAAGCTCGGGCGGCCTTATCCTCATTTTGACGGCCCAATCGACTAGGAACTAATTCAGAATACACAGTGACTATTAGATGTGTTTCATGATAGCCATCATACCCACAATCACATCTAACATACACTATAGTGCATTCTAGGTCTTTACTCAACGCAATTGTTAATCATCATACAACACAATGAAAGTAAAGAATGCCATAAATAAAATGCGAATATCATATATAAAGATTGTCATATACAAGAGTCTATAAACCCACACGCCACAAGTTGGCTAGTTGGGCATCTACTCTAACATCTCCAACAAAGTACTAGAAGCACCTCGCCACCAGCGCTCTGCACCCTTCCTAAGATGGAGGGTCACCAAGCTCAACTGAAGCTCGTCGTCATACTGGACACGATCGAAAAGACCAGTGATGTTCCGAAGCCACGAATCTGCATCCTCGCTCGACTCGTCGCCATTGAAAACCCGAGGATTCATCCTCTGAAACCTCGCTATCACAACGTCCATTCTCTCTACAGGGGTCGACAAAACCTCAACCTCATCCTCCTCATCACGGCTACTACGAGTACGACTAGGAGCACAACGCAGATCCTCATTCTGTCCCTCCGACTCCTAAAACTGCCCCCTACGTCTAGCTCTACGTCTAGGCGGCATCTACGAAGGCACTCAACAGGATAAGGCAAGAGAGAACAGATACATCATAGATATCACAACAATATGCAGCACATAATCACATAGGTCAAGCACATGCAACACACGACACTGTGCCTAGACTCAAGTGTGATCAAAGAAATTGAGCTTATCCCACCTTAAGCTCTGATACCAAAAATGTCAGGCCTCGTGCTCACAACAGAGTAAAATCACATAAACACAAGTGGAAGCTACTAAAAAGCGGGTAAAATTTTTGCTTTAGGCCTGACGGTTTAAAACAATATAATTTAAAATACGACAATACTCAAAATAGATATCCCAGCTTAACAAGACCCCACAACAAACGGTACAGCATAAACATGTATCAAGTACCTAATAACAACCACAAGTACAACAAAATACAACAAAAGCACGGGGCATCCCCTGGCTAACTGTACTGATACATATAAATATGCTATATGCTACTGGGATACTCTAACCACCTCCAGGGGCACCTCTAGCTGGGTCAGCACCACGACCCGGTACAGCATAAACATGTATCAAGTACCTAATAACAACCACAAGTACAACAAAATACAACAAAAGCACGGGGCATCCCCTGGCTAACTGTACTGATACATATAAATATGCTATATGCTACTGGGATACTCTAACCACCTCCAGGGGCACCTCTAGCTGGGTCAGCACCACGACCAGCTGAATAACATGGGAAACCTGAACAACAACAGGAAAACAAACAAACCAAGCTCCAGAGAGACATGGGGTCAAACCCCAGTACGGAGAGCAACTGAAACAGCTAAAGAAACAGCATAAGATAAAATTCAGATGCTATGCATGAGACACAGGATAACCGCTGAAGGCTACAACCGAAAAGGGAGCCAAGGAAGCTCAAGCACAGCTCAACAAGAATCTGAAACAAACGGTGGCCACAGGGTGTGTTCAAAGTGTGGTAATGAGCCACTCGCCTTGACACCACACCCGAATACCAGATGCATCAAACAGCTAAACCTGCCATTGCACAACTCATGAACTGTGGTAGTTAACCACTTGGCGCATGAGGGCTAACAATCCCAGCAGGGAAATGAGAGTGCGGTATCGCCGCTCGCCCTCGCATCCTGGTAAGAAACAACAGCACAATACAACAAGATACAAAGCAAGGGATCCGAAATGCGCATGAACAAATGCGTGTATGCAATCAACCGAGAGCAGATAGCATAACACAAATGCAACAGCAAGCAATACACAACAATTATGAACGAAAATTCCAATCAGCGATGTAGATCAGCTCTCACATTCAATCCCACGCCAAATCCAAGATGAATTTCAAGCTCAAGATCCGTACCTTGATTCTGTGTAACGATTACCACAATTAAAGCCCCGAGAAATCTGATTCCAACACCTGCTAAACACATGCACAACAGATCTCAGGCAAGCTAACAAAAACTCACGGCCAACTATAGAGCTCACGGTTGGGAGCTAAGCTCAACCAGGAATCAATCCTACCAATACAACTTAACAGGAAGCTTAATTCAAGGCTAGGAACAAGATCTCATCGTAAAAAGAACGAAGTTCTACCTGAACTACACAACGCACAAACGGGCAGCAACTTCGCGTTCCACAACCAGTCAATCGCAGCTTCCAAAAGTGGTATGGAATGAAAGAGCTTCTCAAGATGAGTCCAACGCTACCTCGAACGTCCAAAAAGGTGGTCGGAAACGACGGGAATTCGCCGGAGAAACTCACGGTGAACAGTACCCGAGGGTTTGAGCGAAGAATGAAAGTCGGGAGGATAATCGCTCTGCTTAAAATTGTCTACCGACACAATCAGATTCCACAACTAATTAACGCATGCGCTAAACAGCTCTCAACAACGAAACGACGTTTCTCTGCACACGTCAGCAAATTTGATCGAAGCGTTACGCTACAACAGATCTCTACAAAGCCAATACGACATCGTACAACACCACATGAGAAGTCTGAAAACAAAACGCTAACGGCTGGAGACATCTGGAATACAACACGCTAACAGATCTCTCCATCAAGCGCTAACCAAAACGGTGACGTATTGGTGACATCTGAAAACTAGCGCTATACCTTGTCCTGCGCACCAGATCTCACCACCAAACGCTAGTCCAAACGACACCGTATTAACTTATCTAAACGACATTGTATTGTGCTCAACACAAAACACGCGGGGCAGATTTCTAAATCAGATCGTAGCGCTAACGAAATATCAGATCTCTCCTAAACGACGACGTACAAGCTTCTACGATACAATATGCGTTGCGCAGACCTCTACACATCAACACAACAGATCTCTCCAGCCCCCGAGATATACGGACTTCACAAAAACGACGGCGTATAGATCTTGCGATACCAATTACGCACGGCAACCAGGTTTCTCAAGAAATCCGACAGATCTCACCAACAATTCAGATTTCTCACAAAATCAGATTTCAAACTCGAAAATATCTAAATTTTCAAAATTGCTCCAAATGTGAAATCTGACCCGAAAATGCAAACAAAACCTTCAAACAGAAATCTGAACCACCAGAAGTCCTTAAAAACCGATTAATCCAACAATTAATCTTTAACACATTTTCAGGTCTCACAGGGAGGCGCACGTCTTGTGAGAATAAGCAGTGGTGGCGGTCGATGTAGTGCTTCAAAGGAGCGATGTCAGCGGCACAGTAGCGTGGCGTCGCCTAAGGTGTGGAGGGGAGGCTAGGGCTGAACTCTTATACAAGAAAGTGTTTATGTTATGATATAATAGTATATCTCATAATGACTCCTAGTATGCCTTTTTTACAGGAGAAGGGTCCTAAGGGCTCCAGAAAAAGCTAGATGGAGTCCTATGGACTCAAAACTTTTAGAGTTATGTGGACTCAAAACTATTTCGAGCCATATGGACTCAAAACTAGCTAGAGTCCATCGTTATGGTGCCGTCGCAAACCTGATCGATGATCAGGTATTGCCGATGTGTTCAATATATATTTCATTATGATACGGAATTAAATTACTCAACTACAGATTCAAAATATAACATCTTAACTCTCCACCACTGATTATGGAAGTCATACTCCCAAGCTCTCAACTGTCATTCCCAACACCTTGAGTCTCATATCTTTACGAGAATTAGGAAACAATACTTGTGTGACCCTTATGGTTATGGGATACAACTATCTGTGGTTCACAACTCGCGTGACTAGGAGAATACATCCTCCGACTTAACCATTGAACAATGGTAAAGCATCTTGCAACATCACCCTATGATTCTGTAGGTATCAATGATATGCCTGCAAGAACCAGTTGGTAATGGTTAGTATATAATATGGTCCCTTCAGCTCAAATATCACAGTCGAACAACGACCATTGGTGAATCGAGAATCGTTAGTGAATAGATAACTATGCAATACATATTTGAGATCAAATAGTGACATCACATTTGCAATTAGGGAAACCATTTACCGTAAAAGATATATGGTACTCTGACCAGCTATTTGTCACACTATTATCTCACCAGATCATATAGGATATCACATATTTAAGTGAGCAGTAAATCATTGACAACAATACATCGACTCCTACATGCATCATAACCTTGCCCAATCCCGCCGCCTGATGACTCTCATGAAGTCAGTCAATGAATCAAAGTGAGGCACTAGCATGTAGAGTCTTCATGATGTTCGAGCAATAAGAACTAATCATGTACAACCAAAACCTCAAACATAATCAACTCGATAAATGATAATTAATTGAAAAGCATAAACGAGGGCGTTTATACCACAACCAAGCTTTAGAAGAATCAGCAATTAATCATGTAGGTTCAGCTACCAGCTGACCTGACCAGTTCACTTTTTAGGTGTTTCCAGATCCGCGTTCAGTAAGAACAGCCAAACCAGCCGGGTTTTGAACTGTGCAGGTGTGCTTGTGAAAATTATGTTAGAGTAGATGCCCAACTAGCCAACTTGTGGCGTGTGGGTTTTTATTGACTCTTTGTATAACGATCTTTATTTATGAAATTCGTATTATCTTTATGGCATTCTTTATCTTCATTATTTTATAATGTTAACAATTGTGTTGGATAAAGACCTAGAATGCACCATAGTGTATGTTAGATGTGATGTGGATATGATGACTATCATGAAACACATCTAATAGTCACTGTGTATTCTAAACACGTTCCTAGTCGATTGGGCCGTCAAAATGAGGATAAGGCCGCCCGAGCTTGAGACTAGCATCTGCGATGTGAAGTACCACGTTTCATTGGTAGGGAACATTGTGATGTTCTGAGCATGCAAATGGATAGTGACCTGGTGATCTATCGAACTACCCTCGTTCGGACTTTCCAAGTGGTTACCATTTGTCGAGTGGATTAAGTCCGAGGTCTTGGTTGTACAGATTAGCCCTCACTACTCGAAACGTTATTGAGACTCTACATGATAGGTGCCTCACTTTGACCCGTTTACTGACTCAGTTGGGGTCATTATGTGGCGGGATTGGGTGAGGTCCCGATGCATGTAGGAGTCGATGCTTCATTGTCGAGGATTCACCGCTCGCCTTTGTGCGTGGATATCCTATGCTATCTGAGGAGATAATAGTGTGATAAATCTCTGGCCAGAGTACTAGATGTGTTTTAGGTAAATGGGTTTACCTAGTAACACACGCGATGTCACTATTGATCTCCGAGATGTATGCATGGTTATTGGATCTCTAGCGACTCTCGATTTACCAATGGTCGTTGATCTGATCGGGAATATGTGTTGAAAGGACCGTACTATACGCTAACCATGACCAACTAGTTCTTGCAGGCACTATCAGTGATACCTAGGGGATCATGGGGCGATGTTACTAGGCGCTTTACCATGATCCGATGGGCTAGTTCAAAAATATAGTTTCGGAGTCACACATGTTGTGGGCCCACGGCTAGCTGTATCCCTGAACCATTGAGGGTCACACAAGTACTGGTTTGATGAATCCCGCGTGGAAATTGATCTCAATTTGTTGAGCATAGGAGGAGGAAGGATGGAAGTGCGACTTCCTAAAATTCAACAGGGGTCAAAATGCAATTTCCCCAAAGTTTGGGCTAGTTTGACTATCCTTGAAACTTGGAGGGGCTAAACTGCAATTTTGGACTTGTGGTCTGAAAAATTGTTTTCGAATTTATTTATGTCAATTATTTTAATTGATTGTATGTTTGGGATGATCGAGAGCCGTGCCCAATGTGTTAGGTGTATGCTAGGTTTTACAAATTTTGGTTGAAATATTGTTGATATCTATTTCTAAGTGGGCCTGGTTTATGGCCCGTTCCCACCCCTTTAAAATTGTATCCCTACTTGTCATGGCTATTTAAATGTAAATATTAGACTTAGTGGGAGGACATATTTGAAGATGGTGGAGATGATGATCAAAGATATTGAAGACCGAAAATTTGTAAAACTGGAAGCTAATGTAACAGGATTGCATTTGCATACTGCATTTCACCTAGGACTGGACCTAGATCCGTGCTTGGCAACCACGGATCGCATAGCTCTCGCTATCGATCATCCCAATTATATATATGCGATATATATCTGTAGAATCCGCGTTTTTAAATGTGATTTAAAATTATTGAGACCTAATTTCAAAATTAAAACCCCTCATTTTAAATTTGATTTAAAATTTATATCAAGATTAAAAGTTTATTCGATAAACTAAGGGAATTTAAACATTGTTTAAAATTTCCTACCTTCCATCAACAATGGATGCACGTCGATGCTACACGTATACATGGCCCGGCTCATATTATTGAGGGGGTTATGTATGCCGGAAAGCTGTACATGCCATTGACACTTGCTGGGAGTCGGTTGGAACTCCCTTTAACGTTGGCTCATATTATTGGGGACGTTAAGGGTACCGTCCATCACGACTCAACATTGATGGGTCATCTTGACACGTGATAGTAATCGGCGTCATATTATTGGGCTCTTACTGGACGTGAGGTAAATACATGGAGGTTGCACCTGTTGCATTTAGACTCTACCTTTGAGGGTCATGGTTGGCTGATATTATTCGGGACCATGATTTCTTGATTGGACTCTATGTACCCACGAAGGAAACTTGCTTTCTCGATTTCATTAGAGGGTGGTGAAATCGTTAAAATAGTGGGAGGATAATTCATAAAACTAAATGACCTTGTTTTATGTCTTAGCGTTTTTCATAAATAGTCAGTAATGCATGTCTTTTTTTCTTCAGTATAAACTGCTATTATCATGTCTTCAATCAAAATCCACTTGCTGTTATACTGGATAGCAACAAGTTCACTGGTTTGAACTACCAAGTTTGGCTTCGAAACCTCAAAATTGTTTTGGCTTCGGAGAAACTTCTCTACACGCTAGAGAAGACACCTTCGAAGGAAGTGTTAGAGTAGATGCCCAACTAGCCAACTTGTGGCGTGTGGGTTTTATTGACTCTTGTACAAACGATCTTTATATATGATATTCGCATTCTTTTATATGGCATTCTTTACTTTCATTATGTGTGTAATGATTTACAATTGTGTTGAGTAAAGACCTAGAATGCACTAAAGCGTATGTTAGATGTGATAGTGGGTATGACGGCTATCATGAAACACATCTAATAGTCGCTGTGTATTCTGAACATGTTCCTAGTCGATTGGGCCGTCAAAATGAGGATAAGGCCGCCCGAGTTCGAGACTAGTATCTGCGATGCAAAGTACCATGTTTCATTGGTAGGGAACATTGTGATGTTCTGAGCATGCAGATAGATAGTGACCTGGTGATCTATCGAACTACCCTCTTCGGACTTTCCAAGTGGTTACCATTTGTCGAGTTGGAAACGTCCGAGGTCTGGTTGTGCTGATTGTCCTCACGCTGGAAACGTCATTGAGACTCTACATGA
>KQ995708.1:24626-36889 GCA_001598015.1 Dorcoceras hygrometricum
GGCATTCTTTATCTTCATTATTTTTTTTATAATGTTAACAATTGTGTTGGATAAAGACCTAGAATGCACCATAGTGTATGTTAGATGTGATAGTGGATATGATGGCTATCATGAAACACATCTAATAGTCACTGTGTATTCTGAATTCGTTCCTAGTCGATTGGGCCGTCAAAATGAGGATAAGGCCGCCCGAGCTTGAGACTAGCATCTGCGATGTGAAGTACCATGTTTCATTGGTAGGGAACATTGTGATGTTCTGAGCATGCAGATGGATAGTGACCTGGTGATCTATCAAACTACCCTCGTTTGTCGAGGATTCACCGCTCGCTTTCATGCGTGGATATCCTATGTTATTTGAGGAGACAATAGTTTGATAAATCTCTGGTCAGAGTACTGGATGTGTTTTAGGTTAATGGGTTTGCCTAAAACCAAGACCTCGGACTTATCCAAGACCTCGGACTTATCCACTCAACAAATGGTAACCACTTGGAAAGTCCGAACGAAGGTAGTTCGATAGATCACCAGGTCACTATCCATCTGCATGCTCAAAACATCACAATGTTCCCTACCAATGAAACGTGGTACTTCACATCGCAGATGCTAGTCTCAAGCTCGGTCGGACTTATCCTCATTTTGACGGCCCAATCGACTAGGAACGTGTTTAGAATACACAGTGACTATTAGATGTGTTTCATGATAGCCATCATATCCACTATCACATCTAACATACACTATGGTGCATTATAGGTCTTTATCCAACACAATTGTTAATATTATAAAATAATGAAGAAAAATAATGCCATAAAATAATACGAATTTCATAAACAATGATCGTTATACAAAGAGTCAATCAGAACCCACACGCCACAAGTTGGCTAGTTGGGCATCTACTCTAACATTCTGGTCGTCAGAGGTTTCGACCCCGCGGTCAATAGTTCAAGAAGAAGTCTGCTTCTGGTTCGTCTGGTTCAGGTAGCTCAAGTAGCAGTGGTTCTCGGGCTGAGTTTTGTGGTTTTTGTGGTGGCAAGCATCCTTCTAACCAGTGTGTCGGTGTGCAGGACTCCTGCAATATTTGTGGTCAGTATGGGCATTTTGCTAGGGTGTTTCTGTCAGTGGGATCGCAGCAGGCCACAGCCCCGTCTCAGGGTCGTGGAGGACAGTCTAGGGGTTGTTCCCCTCAGTTTCAGCCGCCCAAGATTGGTGAGACTCCGTTCAGGCCGTTTCAGCAGCCTGGTCCGTCGCGATTCAGACAGTCGTCTCAACCGTTTTATTCTAGATCTCAGCATGCTCAGGCCAACGTCATGACTAGAGAGCAGGCAGAGGAGACACCGAGCAGAGTGATTGAAGGTACATGTCTTGTTTTTGATTTTCTTGCGGGTGTGTTATTTGACACCGATGCATCGCATTCTTTCATCTCTGAGTCTTTTGTCATTGAGCATGGTCTGCATACCATTTCTTTGTGCGATGTCGTGTCTGTTTCTACCCCTGGCGATGTGAGCCTGTTTTCCCAGGAGGTTTTATTAGATGGCATTTTGAGATTTGGGGAGCATGTGTTGGTTGCAAATTTGATCCGTCTGATGTTGTGGGATTTCGATTGTATCGTTGCGATGGATGTGTTGTCCAACTATAGGGCCTCCGTGGATTGCTTCTATGGGATTGTTCGTTTTAGGCATTTGTCTGGCGAGAAGTGGGACTTCTACGGCCAGGATTCTCGATCGAAGATCCCGTTAGTCTCAGTGATGGAGATGTTCAGTTTGTTGTCCTTAAGGAATGCTGGTTTCATGATCTACACTGTGGATGCTTCTTCTTCTTCCCGTGTGCAGCTCAATGATGTTCCCGTGGCGCGACATTTTCCCCATGTGTTCTTGGAGGAGATTCCTGGTTTTCCTCCGTACGCGAGAGATTGACTTCAACATTGAGCTGATGCCTGGCACAGCTTCGATTTCTCGTGCCTCGTATCGTTTGGCGCCTGTGGAGTTGAGAGAACTCAAGGTGCAGTTGGACGATTTGCTGGAGAAAGGTTTCATTCGACCTAGTATGTCGCCGTGGGGAGCGCCCATTTTGTTTGTGAAGAGGAAGGATGGCTCAATGCGGATGTGCATTGATTTCCGCAAGTTGAACAAAGCGACTGTTAAGAACAAGTACCCTTTACCCAGGATCGATGATCTGTTTCATCAGTTGCAAGGTTCTGCGGTGTATTCGAAGATTGACTTGCGTTCCGGGTACCATCAGCTGAGAGTAAGAGATCAATATGTCGCAAAGACTTCTTTTCGTACGAGGTACGGACACTTTGAGTTCTTGGTTATGCCGTTTGGGTTGACCAACGCGCCTGCAGTCTTTATGGATCTGATGAACCGGATCTTCAGAGAGTTCATAGATCAGTTCGTGATAGTGTTCATTGACGACATCTTGGTATATTATGAACCGGATCTTCAGAGAGTTCATAGATCAGTTCGTGATAGTGTTCATTGACGACATCTTGGTATATTCTAAGACTCCTTTGGAGCAAAAGGAGCACCTGAGAATTGTCCTTCAGACGTTGCGAGACGAGCAACTGTATGCTAAATTCTCCAAGTGCGAGTTTTGGCTGGATCGCGTCGTTTTCTTGGGTCATGTTATTTCAGCCGAGGGGATTTTTGTGGATCCTAGTAAGGTTGATGCCGTTTTGAACTGGGAGCGTCCCAGGAATGTTTCGGAGATTCGCAGTTTCTTGGGTCTTGCTGTCTATTATCGTCGTTTCATTGAAGGATTTTCTAGTATAGCAAAGCCGATGACTCAATTGACTCAGAAGGACAAGCGTTTTGTGTGGACTGAGCAATGTGAGAATGCGTTTCAATTGCTCAAGGAGAAACTGACTACTGCACCTGTGTTGGATCTGCCATCCGGATTAGGTGGTTTCGTTTGTTCTGATGCTTTGCTTAATGGATTGGGTTGTGTTTTGATGCAGAATGGTTGAGTCATTGCGTATGCCTCGCGGTAGCTGAAACCGCATGAGACTCGTTATCCCGTCCATGATTTGGAGCTTGCAGCGGTGGTTTTTGCACTGAATATCTGGCGTCATTACCTGTATGACGAGCAATTTGTGGTGTACTTGGACCACAAAAGTTTGAAGTATCTGTTTTCGCAGCCCGATTTGAATATGAGACAGCGTCGTTGGATGGAGCTGCTGAAGGACTTTGATTGCGAGATTAAGTATCAGCCTGGGAAATCGAACGTAGTGGCCGATGCTTTGAGCAGGAAGGCTATTGAGATGCTTGCTTCGTTGTATATCTCTAAGGATCAGGAGCATATTAACACTACTGGTTGGAGATTCTACCCGGCTGAAGATTATGTTATGGTTTCTTCTTTCCAAGTGGAGCCGCAGATTGTTTCTACTATTCGAGCAGCTCAAAGAACTGATCCTTCCATCCACGAATTGAAGTTAAAGGTCAGGGCTGGAGAACTTGAAGATTATTCTGTTTCTTCTGATGGTTGCTTGAGGTTTCGTGGCAGGCTGGTTGTGCCTAAACTCATTGATTTGAAGGAGGAGATCCTTCGGGAAGCGCATTGCAGTAGACACAGTGTTCATCCTGGTGCACGGAAGATGTACCATGCGTTGAAGCCGCACTTTTGGTGGGATGGCCTGAAGAACGACGTTGCTGGATTCGTTGCTCGATGTTTGAATTGTCAGATGGTTAAGGCCAAAAGGATGAAACCTGGTGGTCTGTTGCAGAGTTTGGAAGAGCCCAAATGGAATTGGGAGCACGTAGCTATGGATTTCGTGACGCATCTGCCTCGTTCCAGCAGAGGATGCGATGCTATTTGGGTGGCTGTCGACCGATTGTCGAAGTCTGCACATTTTATTCCCTACGATATGACCTTTTCTCTGAAGAAAATGGCGAAACTGTACGTGGATTTCGTGGTTAGACTGCACGGGGTGCCTGTTTCGATCATCTCAGACCGAGATCCAAGGTTTACTTCCAGGTTTTGGAAGAGTTTGCAAGCAGCTTTGGGTACAATATTGGCTATGAGTACCGCGTATCACCCCCAGACAGATGGTCAATCTGAGCGAACTATCCAGACGTTGGAGGATATGTTACGAGCTGTTGTTATGGATTTTGGAGGTAGCTGGCAAGACGCGTTGTCTTTCGTAGAGTTTTCCTACAATAACAACTATTGGTGACGATTGGCATGGCGCCGTTTGAGGCTTTGTACGGCAGGAAGTGCAGATCTCCACTATGTTGGGAAGAAGTGGGGGAGAAGCAGCTATCTTGCCAAGACTTTGTGCAGCAAATGAAGGATCATGTTGATCTAATTCGACAGCGGATGAAAGCTGCCCAGGATCGCCAAGACAGTTATGCGAATAAGAGGCGTCGACCTCTAGAGTTTCAGGTTGGTGATCAGGTATTTCTCAAAGTTTCTCCGTTTCGCTGTGTTATGCGCTTTGGACACAAGGGAAAGTTAGCCCCTCGTTACGTCGGACCGTATGAGATCGTTGAGAGGATTGGCCCGTTAGCGTATCCGCTGTTGTTACCTCCGAAATTATCTTCTCTACATGATGTTTTTCATGTTTCCATGTTGAGGAAGTACGAGCCAGATATGTCTCATGTGTTGAGAACTGACTAGGTTGAACTAGATCAGACGTTGAGCTATCATGAATATCCCTTGCAGATCCTTGGTAGAAAAGAGAAACAATTGAGGAATAAGACAATTCCGTTGGTTATGGTGCAATGGAGCAAGCATGGAAGGGAAGAAGCTACTTGGGAGTTGGAAGAAAAGATGTAGCGCGAGTGGCCGCATTTGTTTGAGTAGCTGTTGTGCTAGATTCCCAGTAGTTGTAGTTTCTGGTTGTAATTCATTCCTAGTTGTTGTTATTTGCTTGCTCATTTATCTTGAACTCTTGGCCATGTGTTGGGTGAATTTCTATTTTGTTAACCTGTTGTTGAGTTGTATTTTCAGAGTTGTCGTTTGATTTTGGGGACGAAATCCTTTTTAGTGGGGGAGAAATGTGAGACCTGAAATTAAACAAAAGATTAATTGTTGGATTAATTGGTTTTTGAGGAATTCTGGGTGTTCGGAATTATTTTTGGAGGTTTCGTTTGCGTTTTCGGGTCAAAAATCACATTTAGAGAAATTCTGGAAATTTTGGAATTTTTGAGTTTGAAATCTGATTTGGTGAGAAATCTAAACTGGTGGTGAAATCTGCTCGGTTTTTGTGAAATCTGTTCGGATTTTGAGAGATCTGGACGCTTAGTGTTGCGGCGCGTTTTGTAGCGAGAAGGCTTGATACGCTGTCGTTTTCGTGAGGTCTGGATGTCGCATAGTTAGGAGAGATCTGATGCGCTTGTGCTGTGAGATCTGCCCAGCGTGTTTTGTGTTAAGTGTAAAACAATGCCGTTTAAATAAGTTGTTACGGTTTCGTTTTGGTGAACGCTTGAGGGAGAGATCTGTTTTGTGAGTTTAGAGTTCGAGTGACCAGATTTCAACGAGCAGCTTCTAGCGCTTTGTATTTCAGATTTCTCCAGCGTTTGTGTTTAGCGTTCCAGACTTCACCATGGTGCTGTGCGACGTCGTTTTAGCGTTAGCGCTATTTCCAGCTTTTAGCGTTTTGGTGTTCAGATTTCACCGCGGTTTTGAGTAATGTAGCGTTTAGCGTTTTTGGCCTTCAGATTTTTCTTCGTGGTTTTGGAGCGAGCGATGGCTTGTGAGATCTGTTTCTGTCGGTGGCTAATTAATCAGATTTCAGGCGTGTATTTATATTAGAAGTGTTGGCCTCTCAATATTTTAAACCAGATCCCATACTTAGCAAAATTCTCTCAACTTTCGTTCTTCGCTTCTAACCCTCAGTTACTGTTCATCGTGAGCTTCTCCGGCGAATTCCCGTCGATTCCGGCCATCATTTTTCACGTTTGAGGTAGCGTTGGACTCCTCTCGACAAGCTCTTTCATTACATACCAATTTTGGAGGTTGTCGTTGGCTGGAGCAAAAGCACGTAGTTGCTGTTTTCGTGCGTGTATTTCGCTGTTCAGGTAGCCGTTAGTTTTAGTTGTTGAAATCTTGTTCCTAGCCTTTTTTTTAGCCCCTTGTTAAGTTGTATTGTTGGAATTGAGCGCTGTTTTAGTGTGTAGATTCCAGCCGTGAGTTTTGTGTATGGCCGTGAGTTTGGTTAGCTTCCCTGAAATATGTTGTGCGTGTGTTTAACAGGTTGGATTCAGATTTCTCGAGGCTTGAATTGTGGTAATTGTTGCACAAAATCAAGGTACGGATCTTGAGCCTGAAATTCAGCTTGGACTTTGGCGTGAGATTAATGTGAGGTTGCTGGGATGTGTTCGCTGTTTGTAATTGTCGTGTATTTGGTTGCTGTTGCATATGGTTTATGCTAGCTGGTTTCGGTGATTGCATTTATGCGTTAATTCCCTTGCATTTTAGATCTTTCGTGCATTGTATCTCGGCTGCTTTGTATCTTGGCAGTTTGTGGCTTGTGTACTGTGCTGTTGTTTTCTTACCAAGATGCGAGGGCGAGCGGCGATACCGCACTCTCATCTCCCTGCTGGGTTTTTTAGACACCATGCGCCGAGTGGTTAACTACCACAGTGAGTTGTTTGATTCATCTGGTATTCGGGTGTAGTGTCAAGGAGAGTGGCTCATTACCACACTTTGATCACACCCCGTGGCCACCGTTTGTTGCAGATTATTTGGAGCTATGCTTGAGTTCCTTGGCTCCCTCTCCAGTTGTAGCCTTCAGCATTCGTTCCGTGTCTCATGCATAGCATCTGCATTTTATCGTATGATGTTTCTTTAGCTGGTTCAGTTGCTCTCCGTACTGGGGTTTGACCCCATGTCCCTCTGGGGCTTGGTTGTTTTCCTTGCCTGTTTTTTTGTTCAGGTTATCCAGCTGGTCGTGGAGCTGACCCAGCTAGAGGTGCCCCAGGAGGTGGTTAGAGTATCCCAGTGGCGTATAGCATATTTATATGTATTAGTGCAGTTAGCCAGGGGATGCCCTGTGCTTTTGTTGTAGTCTGTTACATTCGGTTGTGGTTGTTACCAGGTATCTAATACATGTTATGCTATATTGTTTGTCGTGGGCTTGTAGCCTTTGTTTCATATTTATATGTATTAGTGCAGTTAGCCAGGGGATGCCCTGTGCTTTTGTTGTAGTCTGTTACATTCGGTTGTGGTTGTTACCAGGTATCTAATACATGTTATGCTATATTGTTTGTCGTGGGCTTGTAGCCTTTGTTTGGTTGGTTTTGTAAACTGGGATATCTATTTTGAGTATTGTCGTATTTTTAATTATATCGTTTTAAACCGTCAGGACAAAAGCAAAAATTTTACCCGCTTTTTAGTAGCTTCCGCTTGTGTTTGCGTGTTTTATCTCTGTTGTGAGCACGAGGCCTGACATCAGGTGTGGTGTAAAGATGAGCGGGTAATTCCCGTGTGCTTGTACACACACCAGTGGCCACTAACCATTCCTCGAAGAATCTGTTGTCAGCTGTTGAATTCCTTGGCTCCCTTTCTTAGTTGTAGCCTTCGGCTGTTGCATTGTTCTTCATGCTTAGCATTAGCATTATATCTTTTGCTATTCATTGTTGTTTTATAGTTGCTCTCCGTACTGGGGTTTAACCCCAAGGTCCCTCTGGTGCTGTTGTGTTTGTTTTCCTGTCTGTTGTTCAGGTTTTCCAGGATTTGCAGCTGGTCGAGGTTATGATCCAGCTGGTGGTGCCCCAGGAGGTGGTTAGAGTGTCCCAGTTATATATAGTATTTGTATACACTGGTATCACTTCGATGCTTAGTCTTATATAGTTGGTAGACCATCTGTACTTGTATTGTATTTTGCTGTTGGGCATTTGTTGTACTTGCATATTTGTTGTCAGGCCTTGTGCTCAAATCAGAGATAAAACATACAAACACATGCGGAAGCTACTAAAAAGCGGGTAAAATTTTTGCTTTTTGGCCTGACGTTTAAAACAATATAATCTAAAATGGTGCGATACTTAAAATAGATCCCAGTTTATAAAAACCATTAAACAACACAATAAATATAGCATACGAAAACAAATATCAGACTCCAACCACGGGATACAACAACGAAGCACAGGGCATCCCCTGGCTAACTCAACTGATACATAATAATATGCTATACGCAACTGGGATACTCAACCACCTCCTGGGGCACCACCAGCTGGGTTAAAACCACGACCAGCTGTAAAACGTGGGTTTCCTGAAAACAACACAACAAGGAAAACAACCAAGCCCCAGAGGGACATGGGGTCAAACCCCAGTACGGAGAGCAACTATAAAACAGCAGCAAACAGCAAGAATAAAATGCAGATGCTATGCATGAGAGAGGAGACAACAGCTCAACGGAATCTGCAACAGAATATGTGGCCACGGTGAGTGTAGGACATGTGGGTGCTACCCACTCACCCCTACTCGCCCACCCTTACCAGATGCATCAACAACCCAACCTATGAACTGTGGTAGCTAACCACTCGGCGCATAGGGGAAACTATAGTGCGGAATCACCGCTCGCCCTCGCATCCTGGTAAGTAAACAGAACAATAACAACGAAGCAATGGCTGCAAAGTCTGAACGGAGATGCAAATGCGTGTATGCAACATGCTGGAATAACAAGCATATAAACATATGTGAAACAATAATAGCATCAGCAAGTATACACCACATAACCAACAGTCATCTCACAAAACAGCATCCAGCAATAGCCATTTCACAAATTCTCCAAGCCATAACATCGCTGTATTACAAGCTCCAATCCGTACCTTAAATCCTAGCACAATTACCACAATCAAAGGTCCCGAGAAATCTGAATTCCAACCTGTCTAAACACACAGGTCAATATTCTCAAGGGACGCTAATACACAGAAAGCACGCTGGGAGTTACACACACTCAACCAGCTTCTGATTCCAACAATACCACTAACAGGAAGCTTAAACAAAGGCTAATACTAAGATCTCAACAACAATTCGAAGTTCTACCTCAACGACGCAACACATGGCCGAAGACAGCAACTTCGAGATCTCGCTCTAGTCAACAACAGCCTCCAATAATGGTATAGAAAGGAAGAGCTTCTCGAGAGGAGTCCAACGCTACCTCAAACGCCCAAAACAACAGTCGGAAATGACGGGAATCACCGGATAAAATCAACGGTGAATAGTACTAGGGTTCGAGAAACAGAGGTCGAAAATTTGGAGAATTTTACTAAGTATGGAATCTGATATCTCAAATCGAAGACCAAGTCTTCCTTAAATAAACGCGTAAAAGCTGGTTAAAATCATCCACCAACAAAACCTGTCGACGCTCGCTACAAAATACAACCAGTAGATGCAAAGAAACCAACTGCTAAATTCTCAAACAACGCTAAATAAAACGGTGTCGCAGCGACTTAACAAAACAACGTCGCACCACTTATGTCATAAAATCTGCCACCAGCTGGTCGCCTAAAACCATCGACTGGTTCTCAAATCCAAAAGCTAGATTGTATAACACTCAAAAGCTGATACCAGACGTTGCATCAAAACGCTGCGTTCCAACTTAATAAAACGGCGTCGCATAGCTGACGTCATCAAATCCGGTCGATAACCCTCACGCAATACCAGTCGCAAGCTACAGGAACCCAGACGCAAGCTACAGGAAACCAGACGCAAGATACATTAGAGTTCACCATCATTGACATCTGCTCCCAACTGGACAACAAGTCGACACACACACGAACAAATCCCACCAGCTGGTACCAGACGCAACACTCAAAGCGGCGTCGCACCAACTAATCAAAACGCTATCGTTTTTCCCTCAACAAACGAGATAAAGCAGCAGCTGGATACAAACATGCTACCAGCTTTCACTTAACACAACGCATCCAGATTTCACTAAAACGACGGCGTTTAGGAATCTCGCGCTACCAAAACACGCTATGACTGGATTTCACCAAATCGACCAGCTTTCACCACGAAACCAGCTTTCACCCAAAAATCTCAAAAAAAACGAAAACTTCCAGAAATGCTCTAAAAACCGATTAATTCCAACAAATTAATCTTAGTTACATTTCAGGTCTCACATTTCTCCCCCACTAAAAAGGATTTTGTCGTCGAAATTACAACAATAACTCTGGAAAACAACACAGCAACAAAATACACAACAGAACTCTGCTTAACACAAGCCAAGAGTTCAAGATAACTGAGCAAACAATTTAAAACAACTAGGGAAGAAATACAACCAAAATCTACAAACTATTTACACCACGAAACCAGCTTTACACCCAAAAATCTCAAAAAAAACGAAAACTTCCAGAAATGCTCTAAAAACCGATTAATTCCAACAAATTAATCTTAGTTACATTTCAGGTCTCACATTTCTCCCCCACTAAAAAGGATTTTGTCGTCGAAATTACAACAATAACTCTGGAAAACAACACAGCAACAAAATACACAACAGAACTCTGCTTAACACAAGCCAAGAGTTCAAGATAACTGAGCAAACAATTTAAAACAACTAGGGAAGAAATACAACCAAAATCTACAAACTACTGGAAATTTAGCTCAACAGCTACTCAAACAGATGCGGCCACTCGTGCTGCATCTTTTCTTCCAGCTCTCAAGTAGCTTCTTCCCTGCCATGCTTGCTCCACTGCACCATCACCAATGGAATGTTTTTATTCCTCAACTGTTTCTCTTCTGCCAAGGATCTGGCAAAGGATTTTCTTGATAACTCAGTGACTGATCTAGCTCCACCTCGTCAGTTCCAAGCACATGAGACGGATCTGGCTCATATTTCCTCAACATGGAAACATGAAAGACGTCATGAAGAGAAGACAACTCTGACGGCAACAACAGCCGATATGCTAAAGGGCCAATCCTCTCAGCAATCTCATACGATCCGAAGTAACGAGGGGCTAACTTTCCCTTGCGCCCAAAGCGCATAACACTGCGAAACGGAGAAACTTTAAGGAACACGAGATCACCAACCTGAAACTCTAGAGGTCAACGCCTCTTATTCGCATAACTGGCTTGGCGATCCTGGGCAGCTTTCATCCGCTGTCTAATAAGATCCACATGATCTTTCATTTGCTGCACAAAGTCAGGGGCAGATAGCTGCTTCTCCCCCACTTCTTCCCAACATACTGGCGATCTGCACTTCCTGCCATATAAAGCCTCAAACGGCGCCATACCAATCTTCACTTGGTAGCTATTATTGTAGGAAAACTCCACTAAAGACAACGCGTCTTGCCAGCTACCTCCGAAATCCAATACAACAGCTCGCAACATATCCTCTAACGTCTGGATAGTGCGCTCAGATTGGCCATCTGTCTGGGGGTGATACGCGGTGCTCATAGCCAATCTGGTACCCCAAAGCTGTTTGCAAACTCTTGCAAAACCTGGAAGTAAACCTTGGATCTCGGTCAGAAACGATCGAAACAGGCACACCATGCAGTCTAACAACAAAATCAACGTACAGCTTCACCATCTTCTTCAACGAGAAGGTCATCCCATAGGGAATAAAATGTGCAGACTTTGACAATCGGTCTATAACCACCCAAATAGCATCGCATCCTCTGCTGGAACGATGCAGATGCGTCACGAAGTCCATAGCTATGTGCTCCCAATTCCATTGGGGCACTTCCAAACTCTGCAACAGACCACAAGGTTTCATCCTTTCGGCCTTTACCATCTGACAGTTTAAACAATGAGCAACAAAACCAGCAACGTCGCTCTTTAGGCCAGCCCACTAAAACGTGCGGCTTCAAAGCATGGGACATATTCCGTGCACCAGGATGAACACTATGTCTGCTACAGTGCGCTTCTCGAAGGATCTCCTCCTTCAAATCAATCAAATTGGGCACAACCAACCAGCCCCAGAAACTCAAACAACCATCGAAAGAGACAGAATAGTCCTCAAGTTCGCCAGCCCTGACCTTTAACTTCAACTCGTGGATAGACGGATCAGTCCTTTCAGCTGCTCTAATACTCGAAACAATCTGTGGCTCCACTTGGAAAGAAGAAACCACCGCACAATCCTCAGCCGGGTAGAACCTCCAACCCGTAGTGTTCAGATGCTCTTGATCCTTAGAGATGTACAACGACGCAAGCATCTCACTAGCCTTCCTGCTCAAAGCATCGGCCACTACGTTCGACTTCCCAGGCTGGTACTTGATCTCACAGTCAAAGTCTTTTAGCAGCTCCATCCACCGATGCTGTCTCATATTTAAGTCAGGCTGCAAAAGCAGATACTGCAAACTCTTGTGGTCGGAGTACACCACAAACTGCTC
>KQ995708.1:41810-60883 GCA_001598015.1 Dorcoceras hygrometricum
TCGTACCTTAATTGTTCAAACTACCTTAACAGGTTTCACAAGCAACGGCCAGTAACAAACCCAAGTTCACGGCTCTTGAAACTTCACAGCAAAGCGAAACCACAAAATCCTGAAAATTGGATCTGTACAAGGTAGCTAAAAATCTTAGCTCAAATCTAGCACTCTCTCTCAAATACCTGCGGCCAGAGCTAAAATCAAGCTCCAAGTATCTACGCAGGTACTAACACAAGAAAACAGAGCTCAAATCAACGAAAGAAAGCTCACCCAAAAGAAGAGTAAGCACGACGCACCCTTCTGCCCGAAACTCAGCAGCTTCGCGCTCTCGGCTCAGCTCAAAACAGCCTCCAAGGTTGGTAGGAAAAGAAAGGTCTTTTCAAGAGGTTTCCAATGCTACCAAGAACTCGAAAAACGGGGGTCGGAATCAACGGTAAATTGCGATAGAAAGTGACGGTGAACAGTAGCTAAAATCGAGGGTTTCGAGTTTGAGGATAAGAAATATCGGGTCTGGAATGCTCTAAGTGTAACTCAACACTTATATATATATCCTCTACTCAAAAGCTACACAACAAGTCAAACACCGACAAAAACAGAGTCCTACAACTTAAAATATCGCAAAACAGAACTCTCGCGCGAAGCCAAGGAAAAACAGACTTCACGCTAAACAATTCTCGCACAAGCCTCAAACGACGACGTACGGGGACCGGCTTTCAGCGCTTCAACAAAACTCGCGCAAAACAGATTTCAGCGCTCAACGCATGCGCAAAACACCAAAACGACGTCGTTCCGTCAAAACAGATCTCAGCGCTTCCGAACGAAAACAGATCTCAGCGCTTCCAAACGTTGCTGTTGCGGGCGCAAGTTCAAAACGACGGCGTATGAGCAACAGATTCCTCACGCCAGATCTCTCGCCTGGCAACACAACCAACACGACGCCGTCGCAAGACCAGATCTCTCCTCGCAACAAAACGCTAGCGCTCTCCAGATCTCAACGCTCCTCGTTGACCAGCACGCAAAAGCTGCTTACGTCATCAAATCTCACTGAGTAATTACACGCTCGCTACACGAAACCAGATTTCTCGCCAACGAACGCTATCACGCTCCAGCTTTCTCTAATTCGAACAGCTCTCACCAAAACGCAGCGTTTACTCTACTTTTCGCGGAAAAACACGCACGCTAAGGGAAAAACAGATCTCTAACAAAATCACTCTAAATCTCAACATTTCTCGACCAGATTTCACCCGAAAAGCACAAACTAAAATCTGGGCAAACAACTAGAGATCTGAATATTTTCCAATCAGATATCACCAAATTCGAAATTCCAGAAATCTAAATTCTTAATTCTCGCGACTAATCTAACTCAAAATTCGATTAATCACTAATAAGAAATCTGAATCCTCACAGTCTCCCCAACTTAAGAGATTTCGTCCTCGAAATCAAAGACTAACCAAGGCAGAAACAATCGAAGATGCAAATCAGCACAACCAACTCATCAAATTCAAAGCAAAACCAAAAATTTACCTGGAAATCCTGCACGATCAGTGCTCAAACAGATGAGGTCAATCCTGTCTCATCTTCTCTTCCACTTCCCAGGTTGCTTCTTCTCGACCATGCTTGCTCCATTGGACCATCACCAACGGAATTATCTTGTTCCTCAGCTGTTTCTCCTTCCTATCCAAGATCTGCACCGGATATTCAACATAACTCAAGGCAGAATCCAGCTCAACTTCGTCAGTTATCAAAACATGGGAAGGATCTGGCTCATATTTTCTCAACATTGACACATGAAACACGTCATGCATCGCGGCTAACTCCTCGGGCAGCCTCAGTCTATAAGCCAATTTTCCAATCCGCTCAATGATCTCAAAGGGACCAACGAATCTGGGAGCCAATTTGCCTTTAAATCGGAATCTCATCACGCTCTTGAAAGGAGAAATCTTGAGAAAGACACGATCTCCAACCTCAAACTCTAACGGTCGACGTATTCTATTAGCATAACTCGAGAAACGGTCTTGAGCAGCTTTCATTCTACTCCGAATCAAGTCAATTTGATCCTTCATGTGCTGAACAAACTCCGGTGTAGAAAGCTGTCTCTCGCCAACTTCTTCCCAACAAATCGAGGATCTGCACTTTCGACCATACAACGCCTCAAACGGAGCCATCCCGATAGTCACTTGGTAGCTGTTATTATACGAAAACTCGACTAAGGATAACGAATCCTGCCAGCCACCACTGAAATCCATCACCACGGCCCGCAACATATCCTCTAAAGTCTGGATAGTCCGCTCAGACTGTCCATCTGTCTGTGGGTGATAGGCTGTGCTCATCGCCAATCTCGAACCCATTGCTGCTTGCAGACTCTTCCAAAAGCGAGAAGTGAACCTCGGATCTCTGTCGGACACTATTGAAACCGGAACTCCATGCAATCTAACCATATGGTCGATGTACAACTTCGCCATCTTTTTCATCGAACACCTCACATCATAGGGAATGAAATGGGCTGACTTTGAAAGTCTATCAATCACAACCCAAATCGCATCGCATCCCCTACTCGATCGAGGTAGATGAGTCACGAAATCCATGGCGATGTGCTCCCAATTCCATTGGGGCACCTCCAAACTCTGCAGCAAACCACCAGGTCTCATCCTCTCAGCCTTGACCTGCTGGCAATTCAGACATCTAGCAACAAAAGCAGAAATATCGCTCTTCATACCTGCCCACCAGTAGTGAGACTTCAAGGCATGGTACATCTTTCGCTCGCCTGGATGCACACTGTATTGACTACAATGTGCTTCATTCATGAGGTTCTACTTCAAATCAATCAGGTTCGGAACTACCAATCTCCCTCTGCATCTCAAACATCCATCTGAAGCAACAGAGAAATCATCGGACTGACCCGACTGCGCCTTAATCCTCAACCCATGGATATAGGGGTCGGTCCTCTGCGCCTCCCTGATGTTCATCACAATCTGCGGTTCCACCTGAAGAGAAGAAACAAAGAAATACTGATCACCTGGCTGGAATCGCCAACCAGACGTACTCAACTCCTCATGAACTTTCGAAATACTCAAGGACGCTAACATATCAGGCTGGGTCTTTCGACTTAGAGCGTCTGCTACCAAGTTCACTCGCCCAGGCTGATACTGGATCTCACAATCGAAGTCCTTAAGAAATTCCATCCAGCGTCGCTGCCTCATGTTCAAATCCAACTGCGTGAAGATATATTTCAGGTTCTTGTGGTCGGTGTACACCACAAACTCTTCACCATAAAGATAATGCCGCCAAATCTTCAAGGCAAACACTATTGCAGCCAACTCCAAATCATGAACCGGGTACCTCGTCTCGTGAGGCTTCAGCTGTCGAGATGCATATGCAATCACGTACCCGTTCTACATCAGAACACACCCTAAACCATTCAGAGAAGCATCGGAGCACACAACAAATCCTCCGGAGCCAGACGGTAGGGCCAAAACAGGAGCAGTAGTCAACTTCTCCTTCAGCGTCTGAAAACTGTACTCGCACTCATCAGTCCATACAAATCTCTTATCTTTCTGAGTCAACTGCGTCATAGGCCTGGCTATCGAAGAAAATTTCTCAATGAAACGCCTATAGTAGCCGGCCAATCCCAAGAAAATGCGGATTTCTGAAACGTTTCGAGGTCTCTCCCAGTTCAAAACTGCTTCGACCTTGCTAGGATCCACCGAAATCCCTTGTGTTGAAATCACGTGACCCAAAAAGATAATCATGTTGAGCCAAAACTCGCACTTGCTGAATTTGGCATAGAGTTGCGAGTCTCTCAATCTCTGCAAAACAAGTCTCAAGTGCTCCTTGTGCTCTCTCTTGCTCCTTGAGTACACCAAGATGTCATCTATGAAGACGATAACGAACCGATCGATATACTCGCTGAAGACGCGATTCATCAAATCCATAAAGACAGCAGGGGCATTCGTCAATCCAAAAGGCATGACAAGAAACTCAAAATGCCCATATCGAGTCCGGAAGGCCGTCTTTGCCACATCAGCGTCTCTAATTCGCAACTGGTGATAACCAGAGCGCAAGTCAATCTTCGAGTAAACAACCGATCCCTGCAGCTGATCAAACAAGTCATCAATCCTCGGCAGAGGATACTTGTTCTTCACCGTGGCCTTATTCAACTATCTGAAGTCAACGCACATCCTCATAGTGCCATCTTTCTTTTTCACAAACAAAATCGGAGCTCCCCAAGGCGACATGCTCGGTCTAATGAAGCCTTTCTCTAAGAGATCACTCAACTGCTCTTTCAGCTCTTTCAACTCTGCGGGCGCCAATCGGTAAGGAGCTCTAGAAATCGGGGCGGTACCGGGCACCAACTCAATACTGAAGTCGATCTCGCGGCGAGGGGGGAATCCAGGAATCTCATCTGGAAACACGTCGGGAAACTCTCGAACAACGGGGATGTCGCGCAACTCTAATCGCTGCTCCTGGGAACTATCAAGTGCGTAGATCATGAATCCTGCATTACCTAGCGATAGCAGGCTAAACATCTCCATAGCGGAAACTAGCGGAATCTTCGACCTCGAATCCGTGCCGTAGAAATCCCACCTCTCACCCGTATCAGGGCGAAATCTCACCACACCATGGAAGCAATCAACGGTAGCCTTATAGCTAGATAACACGTCCATTCCCAAAATACAGTCGAAATATCTAATCCCCAACACAATCAAATTGGTCACCAAAACATGCTCATCAAACCTAAGCAGGCAATCTACCACTACCTCTCGGGACCACAAGTTCACACCAGCAGGAGTACACACGGAAACAACATCAGACAGTAGGGAAGAACTCAACCCACGCGCAAACACAAACATCTCAGAAATAAAAGAGTGTGATGCACCAGTGTCAAACAAGACTCTCGCAGGATAATCATAAATAGAGCATGTACCTCTAATCACCATGCTCGGTGTCTCCTCAGCCTGATCTCCCGTCAAGGCGTTCGCCTGCGCCTTCTGGGGAATCTGAAACGGGGGTCGGGAAAGTCCTCCAAAACATGACGGCTCACGAGGCTGAAAAACTAGATCGCTGGGACTGAGCAAAAGGCTGCTGTCGCTGGGAAGAACCACTAGCGGAACCCTGCTGCGACTGACCAGTAGACCGCCCTCCAATCAAAGGACACGCTCTAGCAAAATGTTCCGGCTGACCACATAAATGGCAAAGTCCTCGGACTCCTCGATATCAACTGCATTGTTCACAGCCTCCATAAAAGTCGCCGAGGACCCAGACAGCACCATCCGATAAAGGTCAGGTCTCAAGCCCTTCAAGAACTTGTTCCTCTTCGTTCGCTCTTGGTTCGCCACAGCTGGCATGTACACTAGAAGCGCAGAAAACCGCCTCGCATACTCGGCCAGACGCATATCACCCTGCTTCAAATTATCAAACTCACGCTCCCGACTAGCGAAGTAGGACTCTGGAGTGTATTCGCGTCGAAAAGTCTCACAGAAAGCATCCCAAGTGAGCTCCGTCCCACTATCTCGAAGCATCCTAGAAGTACTCCTCCACCAGCGCTGTGCATCATCTCGTAGCTGCAGCACTGCCAACTTCAATCTCTTTCCCGGAGCGTACTCCAGGGTATCAAATAACTCCTCCATCTGCACAAGCCACGCCTCGGCCCTAGCGCCACCCTCAGTACCGGCCAACGTCGGTGGGTTGGTCCGCTGAAATCGGGCTAAGACTAACTCCATTCCACCTATCTGCCTAGTGACGTCCTCAACCTGAGCGTCATCATCACTACCTGCTCTAGACTCCTCCTCCGAACGTCTAGTCCTCCTACCTCCTCCTCGTCTCGGCGGCATCTAAACAAGCCTAGAGGTAAGATCTCACAGCAAATAGAATAACAAGACAGATAATAGATCACATAAGTCACAGAGGCAATCAAAATCAAATCAAAACTCTGTGCCTAGACTCGAGTGTGATCAAAAGAAATCTAGCTTATCCCAGTTTAAGCTTTGATACCAAAAATGTCAGGCCCCGTGCTAATTACTAACAATTAACACATAATAAACGCAAAAACACGGAAGCTTAAAATTAGGGCTTAAAAATTTTTCGAAATACAATGGCCTGAACTTCAAATCATACATTCAAATAGCAATAATCAAAATACGAGTTGACTCAAACTTCAACACAACAAGTAACAACAGTATAACCATCAAGTACAAATCCCAATACATGATAACACGGGGCATCCCCCGGTTCAATACATATCATATATATAGACTAGGACTCAGGGACGCGGGGATCGACCAACTGAACTTCCACTCGGTCCAGCTTGGTTACCTGAAGTTCCTGCAAATGGGCAACACAGACCCAACAAGACAAAATCAGGAAACAAGTACGAGGTCAAGCCTCAGTACGAAGAGCTATCAAAGCAGATAAACATGCAACATGCTCTATATATCAATGCTATGAATGCATGAGGGCTGCCAAGGAAATCAGTCAACTAGGCCAGTGTATCAACCGACAAATCAAATCAAATCGCCTCTATACCACGGTGTATCAACCGGGAAATAATCGGTCCATGATCATCGAGACCTGTCGGTCGTCACGGCCCAGTGGTAGCCTCTCAAATCTGGAAACACCACTCCTATGATAGCGTTGGACTGGTACACAACATATCTGTTCGCCAGCTCCAACGTGGCTAGGGTCACCAATCAAATCTGCCAAGGCCCAATATGTATGCATGTATGCCAATCAATATCATTTCCCAATGCATACAATTTATGACACATGAAACAGGAACATAATTCCATCAATTCAAGTCAATTCAATATTCCAGATTTCACGTAAATCACATAACAGGCATCTCACGAATTCATAGCCTGAAATATAAACACGTTCATGCGCTAACTGCTAAGAGCTGCTCAAATTCGTACCTCAATTAAACTACCTTAACCGGTTTCACAAGCAATGGCCAGCAACTAACTCAAGTTCTCGGCCCTTGAAACTTCACGGCAAAACGCAACCAACAATCCGAGAAACTGAATCTGTACAAGGTAGCTAAAATCTTAGCTCAAATCTAGCATTCTCTCACAAATACCTACGGCCAGAGCTAACCTCAAGCTCCAAGTATCTACGCAGGTACTAACACAAGAAAACAGAGCTCAAATCAACGAAAGAAAGCTCACCCAAAAGCTGGAAACGCACGGCGCAACCTACTGTCCAAAACTCAGCAGCTTCGCGCTCTCACCTCAGCTCAAAACAGCCTCCAAGGTTTGTAGGAAAAGAAAGGTCTTTTCAAGAGGTTTCCAACGCTACCAAGAACTCGAAAAACGGAGGTCGGAATCAACGGTAAATTGCGATAGAAAGTGACGGTGAACAGTAGCTAAAATCGAGGGTTTCGAGTTTGAGGATAAGAAATATCGGGTCTGGAATGCTCTAAGTGTAACTCAACACTTATATATATATCCTCTACTCAAAAGCTACACAACAAGTCAAACACCGACAAAAACAGAGTTCTACAACTTAAAATATCGCAAAACAGAACTCTCGCGCGAAGCCAAGGAAAAACATACTTCACGCTAAACAATTCTCGCACAAGCCTCAAACGACGACGTACAGGGACCAGCTTTCAGCGCTTCAACAAAACTCGCGCATAACAGATTTCAGCGCTCAACGCATGCGCAAAACACCAAAACGATGTCGTTCCGTCAAAACAGATCTCAACGCTTCCAAACGAAAACAGATCTCAGCGCTTCCAAACGTTTCTCTTGCGGGCGCAAGTTCAAAACGACGGCGTATGAGCAACAGATTCCTCACGCCAGATCTCTCGCCTGGAAACACAACCAACACGACGCCGTCGCAAGACCAGATCTCTCCTCGCAACAAAACGCTAGCGCTCACCAGATCTCAACGCTCCTCATTGACCAGCACGCAAAAGCTGCTTACGTCATCAAATCTCACTGAGTAATTACACGCTCGCTACACGAAACCAGATTTCTCGCCAACGAACGCTATCACGCTCCAGCTTTCTCTAATTCGAACAGCTCTCACCAAAACGCAGCGTTTACTCTACGCTCGCTACACGAAACCAGATTTCTCGCCAACGAACGCTATCACGCTCCAGCTTTCTCTAATTCGAACAGCTCTCACCAAAACGCAGCGTTTACTCTACTTTTCACGGCAAAACACGCACTCTAAGGGAAAAACAGATCTCTAACAAAATCACTCTAAATCTCAACATTTCTCGACCAGATTTCACCCGAAAAGCACAAACTAAAATCTGGGCAAACAACTAGAGATCTGAATATTTTCCAATCAGATTTCACCAAAATTCAAAATTCCAGAAATCTAAATTCTTAATTCTCGCGACTAATCTAACTCAATATCCGATTAATCACTAATAAGAAATCTGAATCCTCACAACGCAACACATGGCCGAAGACAGCAACTTCGGGATCTCGCTCTAGTCAACAACAGCCTCCAATAATGGTATAGAAAGGAAGAGCTTCTCGAGAGGAGTCCAATGCTACCTCAAACGCCCAAAACAACAGTCAGAAACGACGGGAATCACCGGATAAAATCAACGTTGAACAGTACTAGGGTTCGAGAAACAGAGGTCGACAATTTGGAGAATTTTACTAAGTATGGAATCTGATATCTCAAATCGAAGACCAACTCTTCCTTAAATAAACTCGTAAAAGCTGGTTAAAATCATCCACCGACAAAACCAGTCGACTCTCGCTACAAAATACAACCAGTAGATGCAAAGAAACCAACTGCTGAATTCTCAAACAACGCTAAACAAAACGGTGTCGCAACGACTTAATAAAAACGACGTCGCACCGATTACGTCATCAAATCTGCCACCAGCTGGTCGCCTAAAACCATCGACTGGTTCTCAAATCCAAAAGCTAGATTGTATAACACTCCAAAAGCTGATACTAGACGTTGCATCAAAACGCTGCGTTCCAACTTAATAAAACGGCGTCGCATAGCTGACTTCATCAAATCCGGTCTATAACCCTTGCGCAATATCAGTCGCAAGCTACAGGAACCCAGACGCAAGCTACAGGAAACCAGACGCAAGCTACATTAGAGTTGACCATCGTTGACATTTGCTCTCAGCTGGACAACCAGTCGACACACACACGAACAAATCCCACCAGCTGGTACCAACACTCAAAACGGCGTCGCACCAACTAATCATAACGCTACCGTTTTGCCCTCAACAAACGAGATAAAGCAGCAGTTGGATACAAACATGCTACCAGCTTTCACTTAACACAACGCATCCAGATTTCACTAAAACTACGGTGTTTAGGAATCTCGCGCTACCAAAACACGCTACGACTGGATTGTAGCAGCGACTTAACAAAATGACGTCGCACCGCTTACATCATCAAATCTTCCACCAGCTGGTCGCTTAAAACCATCGGCTGGTTTCCTCACGCAATAACCAAAACGCAGCATTTCAACTTAAAAAAATGGTGTCGCATAGCTGACGTCATCAAATTCTGTCGATAACCCTCGCGCAATACCAGCCTCAAGCTACAGGAAACCAGACGCGAGCTACAGTAGAGTTGACCATCGTTGACATCTGTTCTCAGCTGGACAACCAGCAGGCACACGCGAACAGACCCCACCAGCTGGTACTAGACGCAACACTCAAAGCGGCGTCGCACCAACTAATCAAAACGCTACCGTTTTGACCTCAACAAACGAGATAAAGCAGCAGCTGGTTACAAACATGCCACCAGCTTTCACTAAACACAACACATCCAGATTTCACTAAAATGATGGAGTTTAGGAATCTCGCGCTACCAAAACACGCTACGACTGGATTTCACCAAATCGACCAGATTTCACCACGAAACCAGCTTTCACCCAAAAATCTCAAAAATACGAAAACTTCCAGAAATGCTCTAAAAACGGATTAATTCCAACAAATTAATCTTAATTACATTTCAGGTCTCACATTTGTGCTGTTGTGGATTAATAAACTGGATTTATTTTGAGTATTGTGTATTTTAAATTATGTTATTTTTCAGTCAGGCCAAAAGCAAAAAAAAAAAATCAACCACTTTTTAGTTGCTTCCGCTTGTTGTTTGCGTGTTTTATCTCTGATGTGAGCACGAGGCCTGACATATTCATTGTTTCATTCTAGATTGAGTCTGTAACAAACGTGCCACACAAAAAGGTCGTTTGAGAAAAATATTATTCACTTGTATTCAGCAGCTGCGACTTCTTTGTGATTGGTGTTGCTAGGAGTTCACCTTGAGCGAGGCTCGGTGATGCTGCAGAAGGCCTTTAACCATAAAATCTTCTAGTGGAACCTTCCTAAAAATGAAGAAGAGGTGACGTAGGATATTGATATCCGAACTTCCATAAACAAATCTCTTGTCCCTTAACTTTAACTTTACGCATTTATTTACTGCTTTACTGTTCACTGATTAATTGTCTTCTTTCCGCACAATATTTGTTAGCCAAGATATCAGCATTTTAACTGAGATCCTTAAATCTATTAACTTGGATTTAAGTTAAGCAGTGCTTGTAAAACTGTTTTAAAAAGGTTTCGAAAATTTGAAATTACTAAAAGTTCATTCAACCCCCCCTTCTAAACTCTTACAGCTGTTTTTCGAACCACATTGATCCTATCACGGGGGGTGAAAGAACTCCTTTGTAACTTTTATTAGATAATATGTTTTAAAATTTTTACTGCTCGATGCAAACCTCCAGCCGAGTTACCAGCTTGGAGGCTTCTCAGTGATTGCTGTTGTCTCGTGCAATAAAATTGATTTTATTTGGAAACAACACGATTCAACAATGAACAATTTAAACAAATACGTGAAAGTAAAAGATATAGAGATAAGAGGTTTGTTTCTTTAAGTTTGGAAAAAATTCTCCTACATCCCCCTTCTTCCTCAATGGAAAGGATGTCCACTAGAAGATTTGATTTATACAACCATTTGTACAAACCCGATACAACAGCTGGCAGATGCAGGAACTCCTAGCAATCAACCAACGAACCCAGACCCATGATTTGGTTCACAAATACAATAAACTCAGCACTAATCTAGCACTCTAAACTCTCTGTTTATGACTTACAGTAGATGCTCAATACTACAGGGTGTGTGTAAGAAGATTGTGTGACACAAGGAATAGAATAAACAATCTGTGCGTGTGTCACTAGTTGTGAGCTGGTTCAAATATATGAACTCTGCTTTTTCTTGTGATGACTGGTTAGCTCGTAAGTTTGTAGCTCGCTCTCGTATGTTTCGTAACCCCTTCACAGCTGATCTTCTATTCTATTTATAACCTTTGGATACAACGATAATAAATTTTACCAGTAGACACGTCTGTTGTATCCAAATTTAAATACCTACGACATCTTAAATGCATGTACGATGTTTGTACATCTCCATTAAATGCATTACCTTTTTTAGTAACTATGTGCCGTCTTCAGTTTGAACCGTATCTCTGTGTATCTGGTATTAGCTCAAAATACTTCCAACGACTACAAAGAACTGTAGGGAGGTCAAATGGATCACATCAAACTGTAAGTAACTTCAAATATTCCAAAATTCAACTTGCTAAGTTGTCCTTAACTAAGCTGGGTTCCCGATCTGATTTCTGAACATTGAGCTATTTTTCTTGATCGGGTTCTGAGCTTGATTATATCCAATCTGCTTTGAAGTATTTTCTTCTTGTCTGTGTTCTGTACTGATTCAGATATCAATCTTTGTACACTATTATCTTCAGTACTATAACACTTATAGAACCGATCTGCTTCGAGCTGGTTTACCAACAAGGTCTTCCAGTTGTTCTATTATACCACTCTTTTGCTGCGATCTGTTCTCTCATCTGCAAACCATTGTTTTACTGCACTTCTGACTGATGTAGTTTCAACACTTATCTATTTCTATTCTTCAAATTTTCTCAAATTAACTCTCCTCATCTGACTAGGAATCTTTGGACCAGCTTGACCAAATCTCCTTTACTGGTTTATCCTCAACCAGCATAGTTAAGTATCCTGAGCTGGTTTGACCTTAACCAGTTTGACTTTGCTCCGATCTGGTTTCTACATCCAACATTGTAAGCTGCATCCGGATCTTGTCCCTTTGATCTGATTAATCTCTTTTATTTTTCATCACCAAAACTTCTGAAATTAACTCTAACAATTTCCCCCTTGTTGGTGATGACAAAACCTTGCGCATAAAAAGAGATTTTATTATCTGTTAAACACTTTACAACGATCAGCTAAAAAAATTTTCTTGGTCCTATATGAATACTACTAAGTTCGCCCCTGGTCAAAACCATCTTCTCTTTTTGTTGCTGCTTGTCCCTTCACTCATTTTATTGATTGTTCCTTCCCCCTTTTTGCTCGGTCCTTCAACCTTTTTAGCATCGCGCAGCTCTCACAGACATTCAACCATTTAAGCAACTTGGGATTTAAGTGACGTAACCTCATCGAAAATATGTTGTTGACTATCATCAAAATGATGAATTAAACCTTTTTCCAACGCCGCAATGTCCTGTTTGCTGTCAGCAAACTTACGACCCAGAGTTGAGTCTATCACGTTTATCTGGATCTCCAGCCCGTCTACTGCATTTTGGACCTGTTGCCTTAGTTTCGTAGTATGATGCCTCGTAAGGTTCGTATCATCCCGCATGCGTCCAAACTTTAGATCAAGGGAGGATACACGATCTATCAGAGCTGTGAGTTCTTTGGCAGTATTGTCTATAATGTGGGGGGTTGGAAGACTTATTTTCTGCAGACGATCTTGGAAAGAAACTTCTCTGTCTTTGTGTGCTGGGCTGTTATTCTCTGCTTGATACTCGTTATATACAACCATCTGTAGATTATATGGACTGGGACCCTGATGGTCCGTAATGTGAGGATTGAGAATTTATATTAGTGATTAATTGATTTGATTTGGGATTAATCACGTAGATTTTGAAGTCCCTGCTGATTTTGAACGTTGCGTAAATTTTTGGATATTCAATCGTAGCGATTTTTGGTGCAAAGCTGTTAACAGCACGCTACTGTAGCGGAGTCAACGCAGGTCAGCCTTACTATAGCTCGCTGCTGGTGGAATTGGAATCAGCAGAGGTGATGTAAGCATGACGCATTAAGAGCTGCTGGTTTTAGTTCGAGTGAAGTTGCTGCTGGTAGATGTTGCACTTAGCGTAAGATTGAATGAGGAAGCGACACGTGTTAGTCAACATATTTGGAGCGTTGACTACTAGATTCAGCAGTTGCGATAGTGGAGGACGATCAGCAGATGATTTGAGGAATCAGTCGCAAGAGCTGTCGATAGATATGATGACGTAGGCGTGACGTATTCCTTTATGCTGGCAGTAGTTTACGTTGTGATTTTGCTGCTGATCAGCAGGCGCGCAAATACGATCATGTTGAGAAGTGACGTCGTTTGGATTAGTTGATGCGTCGACGTTTCGAGTAATTTCACGCGACCAGCAGATGGATTGGTTTTTCTTGCGAGAGAGATGTTGAGAAGTGACGTCGTTTGGATTAGTTGATGCGTCGACGTTTCGAGTAATTTCACGCGACCAGCAGATGGATTGTTTTTCTTGCGAGAGATGTTGTCAGCTGGTGTTTGCTACGGCGTCGTTTTGATAAGTTGGAACGGTGTCGTTTTGGAGTGTTTTCTTGCGATTGCTTTTTGGTCGTTGCTGCTGAATTTAACGAAAGGAAAGAGGGCTGCTGCTGATAGACTTATGCTGATCACTTCGATTGATTTTAATGAATCAGCAGGCGAGGATTTAAGAGGTATTTATAGAAGTGTTGATCGACACTTAGAATTATTTTGAGCCAGTTATTCCTTATCTCTTCTTCTCCAAACCCTCGTCGAGCTACTGTTCACCGTGATTTTCCACCGTCGATTTCCATCGCATCCAGCCTTTTTTTTGACGTTCTTGGTGGCGCTGGACTCCTTGAGACTTTATCTTAACATTGATACTAGTTTGGAAGCTAGGAGCGACGAATTGAGAAATCCCGTAGGCCCTGCTCGTGCGTGAATTGCTGGTTTCGTTGAGCAGATTCAGCAGTTGTTTCTTTTGAGCTTTTGGATGAGCATTTCTTGTAGTTTGAGCTCGGTTTTTAGTAGTTAATGCCTGCGTAGAAGTGTAGGATCGAAGTATGCTTCTGGCCGTAGGATTAGCGTGATTGTATAGCTGAATTGAGCTAAAATATTAGCTATGTTGTAACAGATTTCAGCTTCCAGGAAGTTCCTGCTGCGTGAGTTGAGCCAGGAGAAATCTGTTAGGTAATTCGAAGAAGGAAGGTACGAATTGAGCAGCCCTTAGCAGTTGTGAGCTTGAGCCTGCCTATAATTCGATGTTGTGCAATTTGTGGCTTTACTGTTATGTGCTTACGTGAACCAGTTGCTGTTTTTGAACTGGATATGCATACTGTTTTACGTTAGGCATATTATGTATTGAGCATGGAGTTTGAATGGCATTCATGCATACATATTGAGCTTGATTTACCGATTGATTTGATAACCTGATTGGGTGCCACGTTGTGACTGGCCGACTGTTGGGTCGTGCCCGAAAAGTCCAACGCTATCGTCGGAGCGGTGACTACCGGATACGAGTGTCTACCGCAGAGCTGTGATTGGCTGACGGGCCCCGATGATCACGGACCGATGATTTCCCGATTGATGGACCGTGGTATAGTGGCGACATGTTATGAATTTCCGGTTGTTGCACCGGTCTAGCTGACTGATTTCCATTGACAGCCTCATGCATTCATAGCATTGTTTTATAGCATGCTGCTTGTTTATCTGCTTTGATAGCTCTTCGTACTGAGGCTTGACCTCGTACTTGTTTCCTGCTTTTGTTTGTCTGGGTCTATGTTGCCCATTTGCAGGAACATCAGGTAATCAAGATGGACCGAGTGGAAGTTCAGCTGGTCGATCCCTGCGTCCCTGAGTCCCAGTCTATTTATGATATGTATTGAACCGGGGGATGCCCCGTGTTATCATGTATTTGGGGATCTGTATTTTGAATTGATATTATGTGGTTACTTGTTGCATGAGTTCAAGTTAACTCATATTTTGAGTATTGAATATTTTGAATGTATGATTTGAAGTTCAGGCCCATTGTATTTCGAAAATTTTTTTAAAGCCCTGATTTTAAGCTTCCGTATTTATGCGTTTATTATGTGTTAATTGTTAGTAATTAGCACGGGGCCTGACATTTTTGGTATCAGAGCTTAAACTGGTATAAGCTCGATTTCTTTTGATCACACTCAAGTCTAGGCACAGAGTTTTGATTTGATTTTGATTGCCTCTGTGACTTATGTGATATATTATCTATCTTGTTGTTCTATCTGCTGTGAGATCTTACCTCTAGGCTTGGTTAGATGCCGCCGAGACGAGGAGGAGGTAGGAGGACTAGACGTTCCATGGAGGAATCTAGAGAAGGTAGTGATGATGACGCTCAGGTTGAGGACGTCACTAGGCAGATAGGTGGAATGGAGTTAGTCTTAGCCCGATTTCAGCGGACGAACCCGCCGATGTTGGCCGTTACTGAGGGTGGCGCTAGGGCTTAGGCGTGGCTTGTTCAGATGGAGGAGCTATTTGATACCTTGGAGTACGCTCCGGAAAAGAGACTGAAGTTGGCAGTGCTGCAGCTACGAGATGATGCACAGCGCTGGTGGAGGAGTACATCTAGGATGCTTCGAGATAGTGGGACGATGCTCACTTGGGATGCTTTCTGTGAGGCTTTTCGACGCGAATACACTCCAGAGTCCTACTTCGTGAAGGGCTTGAGACCTGACTTGTATCGGATGGTACTGTCTGGGTCTCCTGCGACTTTCATGGATGCTGGGAACAATGCAGTGGACATTGAGGAGAGTTTGATGGATCCTGAGGCTCCAGTGCATCAGACGACCGCGCGTGCTTCTCAGCCAGCTCAGGCGGTGTCGCAGTCGTATCAGTCTCCGCAAGGATCACGGCAGTCGAGTCGCCAGCAGTTTAGACCTAGAGGGAAGCAGTTTAAGAAGAAAGGCCATTCGAGTTCTTCTGGTTCTGTGAGCTCTGGTTCTGGCAGTGGTTCTGGTAGCGGTTCTGGAGGTGGATTCTGTAGTCAGTGCGGAGGTAGGAACGAGACTTCGCAGTGTATAGGATTCCGAGGACTTTGCCATCTATGTGGTCAGCCGGGACATTTTGCTAGAGCGTGCCTTTGATTGGAGGGCGGTCTACTGGTCAGTCGCAGCAGGGTTCCGCTAGTGGTTCTTCTCAGCGACAACAACCTTTTGCTCAGTCCCAGCGATCTGGTTTTCAGCCTCGTGAGCCATCACGTTTTGGAGGACCTTCCCGACCCCTGTTTCAGATTCCCCAGCAGGCGCAGGCGAACGCCTTGACAGGAGATCAGGCTGAGGAGACTCCGGGCATGGTGATTAGAGGTACATGCTCTGTTTATGATTATCCTGCGAGAGTTTTGTTTGACACTGGTGCATCACACTCTTTCATATCTGAGATGTTTGTGTTTGAGCGTGGGTTGAGTTCTTCCCCACTGTGTGATGTTGTTTCTGTGTCTACTCCTGCTGTGTGAACCTGTGGTCCCAAGAGGTAGTAGTAGATTGCCTGATTAGGTTTGATGAACATGTGTTGGTGACCAATTTGATTGTGTTGGGGATTAGAGATTTCGACTGTATTTTGGGAATGGACGTATCTAGCTATAAGGTACCGTTGATTGCTTCCATGGTGTGGTGAGATTTTGCCCTGATACGGGTGAGAGGTGGGATTTCTACGGCACGGATTCGAGGTCGAAGATTCCCCTAGTGTCCGCTATGGAGATGTTTAGCCTACTATCGCTAGGTAATGCAGGATTCATGATCTATGCACTTGATAGTTCCCAGGAGCAGTGATTAGAGTTGCGTGACATCCCCGTTGTTCGAGAGTTTCTCGACGTGTTTCCAGATGAGATTCCTGGATTCCCTCCTCGACGCGAGGTCGACTTCAGTATTGAGTTGGTGCCCGGTACCACCCCGATTTCTAGAGCTCCTTACCGGCTGGCGCCCGCAGAGTTGAAAGAGCTGAAGGATCGGTTGAGTGATCTCCTAGAGAAAGGCTTCATCAGACCGAGTATGTCGCCTTGGGGAGCTCCGATTCTATTTGTGAAGAAGAAAGATGGCACTATGAGGATGTGTGTGGACTTCAGAAAGTTGAATAAGGCCACAGTGAAGAACAAGTATCCTCTACCGAGGATTGATGACTTGTTCGATCAGTTGCAGGGATCGGTGGTTTACTCGAAGATTGATTTGCGTTCTGGTTATCACCAGTTGCGAATTAGAGACGCTGACGTGGCAAAGACAGCCTTTCGGACTCGATATGGGCATTTTGAGTTTCTTGTCATGCCTTTTGGATTGACGAATGCACCCGCTGTCTTTATGGATTTGATGAATCGCGTCTTCAGCGAGTATATCGATCGGTTCATAATCTTCTTCATAGATGACATCTTGGTGTACTCGAGGAGCAAGAGAGAGCACAAAGAGCATTTGAGACTTGTATTGCAGAGATTGAGAGACTCGCATCTCTATGCCAAATTCAGCAAGTGCGAGTTTTGGCTCGATAGGATTATCTTTTTGGGTCATGTGATTTCGGCTCAAGGAATTTTGATAGATCCGAGCAAGGTCGAAGCAGTGCTTAACTGGGAGAGACCTAGGAATGTATCTGAGATCCGTAGTTTCTTGGGTTTGGCCGGCTACTATAGGCGTTTTATTGAGAAGTTTTCTTCGATAGCCAAGCCTATGATGCAGTTGACTCAGAAAGATAAGAGATTTGTATGGACTGATGAATGCGAGTACAGTTTTCAGACGCTGAAGGAGAAGTTGACTACTGCTCCTGTTTTGGCCCTACCGTCTGGCTCCGGAGGATTTGTGGTGTGCTCTGATGCTTCTCTGAGTGGATTAGGGTGTGTTTTGATGCAGAACGGATAAGTGATTGCATATGCGTCTCGACAGCTGAAGCCTCACGAGACGAGGTACCCGGTTCATGATTTGGAGTTGGCTGCGATAGTGTTTGCCTTGAAGATTTGGCGGCATTATCTCTATGGTGAAGAATTTGTGGTGTACACCGACCACAAGAGCCTGAAATATATCTTCACGCAGTCAGATTTGAAAATGAGGCAACGACGCTGGATGGAATTGCTTAAGGACTTCGATTGTGAGATTCAATATCAGCCTGGGCGTGTGAACTTAGTAGCCGACGCTTTGAGCAGAAAGACCCAGCCTGATATGTTAGCATCCTTGAGTATCTCGAAAGTTCATGAGGAGTTGAGTACTTCTGGTTGGCGATTCCAGCCGGGCGATCAGTATTTCTTTGTTTCTTCTCTTCAGGTGGAACCGCAGATTGTGATGAACATCAGGGAGGCGCAGAGGACCGACCCCTATATCCATGAGTTGAGGATTAAGGCGCAGTCAGGTCAGTCTGATGATTTCTCTGTTGCTTCTGATGGATGCTTGAGATTCCGAGGGAGATTAGTAGTTCCTAACCTGATTGATTTGAAGGAGACCCTCATGAATGAAGCACATTGTAGTCGGTACAGTGTGCATCCAGGCGAGCGAAAGATGTACCATGCCTTGAAGTCTCACTACTGGTGGACAGGTATGAAGAGCGACATTTCTGCTTTTGTTGCTAGATGTCTGAATTGCCAGCAGGTCAAGGTGAAGCACATTGTAGTCGGTACAGTGTGCATCCAGGCGAGCGAAAGATGTACCATGCCTTGAAGTCTCACTACTGGTGGACAGGTATGAAGAGCGACATTTCTGCTTTTGTTGCTAGATGTCTGAATTGCCAGCAGGTCAAGGCTGAGAGTATGAGACCTGGTGGTTTGCTGCAGAGCTTGGAGGTGCCCCAATGGAATTGGGAGCACATCGCCATGGATTTGACTCATCTACCTCGATCGAGTAGGGGATGCGATGCGATTTGGGTTGTGATTGATAGACTTTCGAAGTCAGCCCATTTCATTCCCTATGATGTGAGGTGTTCGATGAAAAAGATGGAGAAGTTGTACATCGACCAGGTGGTTAGATTGCATGGAGTTCCGGTTTCGATAGTGTCCGACAGAGATCCGAGGTT
>KQ995708.1:79739-117552 GCA_001598015.1 Dorcoceras hygrometricum
ATTTGATCTTTCATATGCTGAACAAACTCCGGTGTAGAAAGCTGTCTCTCACCAACATCTTCCCAACAAATCGGGGATCTGCACTTTCGACCATACAAAGCCTCAAACGGAGCCATTCCAATAGTGACTTGGTAGCTGTTGTTATACGAAAACTCCACTAAGGACAGCTAATCTAAATTCTCAATCCTCACATGTGTTCTTTTTTCCTCATTCTGGTCACATCCCTTCTTTGCTATGTTCACTGTCTTGATATATAAAGCCTTTGTGCAGATTGATCCGTTGGACACAATAATTCAGCCATTGAAAAGTCTACTGAAAATGTTCTGACACGGTTGTACCTTGCGTCCTTTGTCAATCAATGCAATTGCAGGCTTTGTAGACTTTGAGCTCTCTTCATTTAATGCGCTGCAACATTTTCTTAAATTGAGATCTGTCTTGATGTAGATGTTGCATCAAATCGGTTTGAATTTGATTAAATCATTCCTCGTATATGCTTAAGTTCAAACTTCTTTGCTTTTAATGAACATGTCTCTGAGTTGTTCGTTGTTCTCTGAGCTGGTTCCTGAACCCCGAGCTGCTCTTGCTCCAAACTGGTGAACCCGCTTGGATGTCCTCTACGATCTGGTTATCCTCTGCTAGACCAGCTCGGGCGTCCCCTCACTTTACCAGCTTGGATATCTCTACTAGATCAGCTTGGGTGTCCCCTCACTGTACCAACTTGGAAATCTTCTCAATAAGCTCTTGGTTCGATCTGCTATAGTGCTTTGTTCCAGCTCGCTGCTGAGCTGCTACATTTCTCTTCATCCAACTCGTTTCCGATCTGGTTCGCTGTGCACTTAGTACAAATCGTTAGTAAAATAACAGCAGGTTTTGTGTTAATCAAAATTAAGATTCATCTGTAAACACAGATCCAACAATCTCTCCCTTTTTGATTTACACACCTGAATAAACATAATCACGAAATAACGATTTCAAAATATTTCTCCCATTTTTTGTGAAAATCAAAAAGGGTTTCGAAATCAAGTCTCCCCCATAATATTTAAAACAAAACTCCCCCTAATCAACATGGAGTTATTTTATTTTGAAAAAAAATTTATTTTTCGAGGGATGACGGTTTGTGAAAAACAAGTTCATGTCATGAGTTTTGAGACAGAGAATTTGTGCCATTTTAAAATCTCATCTATCCAGACTAAATGATAAATGACAATTGAATTCGCAGAATTCCTTCCGCTTCTCTCGAACACCGTTATAGGCGCTATTCTTTCAGCGCAACAAGCGTAAGAGGTCTTGGCGTCCACAGATCTCATGCAATCTGTCAGTTCGACAGAAGAGATGTTGCCCGCACTTTCCTTTTGAGAAACTGCTCTGCAATTCAAAAGTCATTACTCCCCGGTCTTTATAGAGTGAGTTTTGAAACCTTTAAAAGTTTTTTAGCACAGATAGGCTTTCGAAAAGATATCAGAGCATAACGTATTTTAAAACTGTTTTAAAAATTTTCGGAAAGAAATGTGCTTTCAAGAACAACCTGCTCTGATACCAGTTATAGTCCCAAAATACAGGGGGTGTTCGTGAGCTCCGCCACAACTCACATAGGCTCTCACACAGCCTAGACACAAACTCCATAAGTTACGTGCATTTTAAAATTTACAAGTTTGAAAACCAGCAAGCAACTGCGAAACAAGATCGGTGTGAAGCTGGACCAACAGCTCTGTGAGCTGGTCTAGATTACCAGCTGCTCTGCGAGCTGGTTTAACACAAACGGTCTGGTTTCTTAAATCTTGAGCTACAATAGCTCAGTGTTCTTGAATGTTAGTGCACCGAGATACAGATTGAGTTATGAGTTAAAATCATACGGAAACAACTCAAATTAAACTCTTATAATCAAAATCTCTTTAAACAGTTTTAAGCGTATTAAACAAACATGCAATGCAGAATGTAAATGCAGAAAGCTGTAAAGAAATACGCTGTAATTTGTTTATGGAAGTTCGGAGCTGAATCTCCTACGTCTCCCATTCTTTCGCAATCGGGAAGGATCCACTAGAAGTCTTTGATTACAGCGACCTTCGCTGTAACCCACTCCTACGACCAGCAGCCGCAAGAACTCCTAGCAACCACCGCACACTAAGCTCGCAAGCTATGTGTCTAACATAACTTCTTTTACACCTCAGTGGGAAAGGCTACAATGAAAGTTTGTGTTTGTGATTCACTCAACTAAACAATTAAGCTCTCAGCTCTCATATGTGAGTGAATCTGTGTGTGAGAAGTTTACATTGTAAGCTCACTCTTTCGGTTGTTTTCTCACATACTGGGAAGTGATTCTATGAAAGTTGTTCCTTGCTGTTTTCTTCCCTCTGTTTTGTGCCTCTCTGCAATTTTGTTCTTTTTAGCTCATTCTATTCACATCACTTCTTGCAATGTTCACTGTCTTGATATATAAAGCCTTTGTGCAGAATGATCAGTTGGACACAATAATCCAATCGTTGAAAAGTCTACTGAAAAGGTTCTCACACGGCTGTACCTTGTGTCCTTTGTCAATAAATGCAATTGCAGGCTTTGTAGACTTTGAGCTCTCTTCATTTAATGCGTTGCAACCTTTGCTTAAATTGATCTCTTTATTAATGTAGATGTTGCATCAAATCGGTTTGAACTTGATTAAATCATTCCTCGTATATGCTTAAGTTCAAACTGCTTTGCTTTTGATGAACTGGTCTATGAGCTGTTCGCTGTTCTCTGAGCTGGTTCTTGAACTCTGAGCTGCTCTTGCTCCAAGCCGGTGAACCAGCTTGGATATCCTCTGCGATCTGGTTATCCTCTACTAGACCAGCTCGAGCGTCCCCTCACTGTACCAGCTTGGATATCCTCTACTAGATCAGCTTGGGCGTCCCCTCACTGTTCCAGCTTGGACATCTTCTCAATATGCTCTTGGTTCGATCTGCTATAGTACTTTGTTCCAGCTCGCAGCTGAGCTGCTACATTTCTCTTCATCCAGCTCGTTTCCGATCTGGTTCGTTGTGCACTTAGTACAAATCATTAGTAAAATAACTGCAGGTTTTGTGTTAATCAAAATTAAGATTCTGATCTGTAAACATATGTTAGGATCGATTTACCGTCCGTTAATGTATACAGAAGTTATTTATTCAATAACCAGCACTTAGAGGGTATAATCAGATAAAGTAAAAGACGTTGAATCTGTTGGCGCAGAGGCGGATCCGGATCCCGTTTCCCGGGGCGCAGCGGAAGTTTAAAAATTTTCACCGAGAATCGGTCAATACATAACAATCAAAGCATTAAAACATACATAGGATGTTTTAAAGAAGATACCTTGCTGGCGTCTAGGCGCCTGGCTCCGACCAGATTCACAGGGAATCTGGCACTTCAAAGGTAGGCGGCGGTAGATCTCCTAATCCGGTCCACGACTAGAATCACGCCTCCTTCGTCAGTCTGCACTAGAAGAGCTGACGAATTTGTCACGAACGGAACCTCCTCGTCGACGTGATCGGAACAAGTCCAACCACGAAGAAAACGGGCGGCGGCGGGCGGCGGGCGGCGGGCGGCGGGCGGCGGCGCAAGGCGGCGAGCGGCGGCCGTGAGGTGGAAGTGGAGAAAGGGGCGGCTAGTGCTAGGTCTAGGGTATGAGAGTTTTTGTTCTATTGTAGCCCTAGACCAAGTCATGTATATAAAAGTGATACATGGGCTTGAACCAACCCAATGGGCCCGGGGCGGGCCCAGGTCCATATGAACATTAGATTCATTCCTATCACCGTGGCTTCATCATAACTCCGATCGACGATCTGATCGGACCGATCTACAAAGTTTCCAATACTGAGTATTATGATGCGAAAACAATTTTTCAGACCACCTAGTCCAAAATTGCAGTTTAGCCCCTCAAGTTTCAAGGATAGTCAAACTAGCCCAAACTTTAGGGAAATTGCAATTTGACCCCTGTCGACTTTTAGGAAGTCGCACTCCCTAAATTCCTCCTCCTATGCTCAACACATTGAGCTCAATTTCCGTGCGGGAATCTTGAATCCAGTACTTGTGTGACCCTCAATGGTTCAGGGATACAGCTAGCCATGGGCTCACAACCATTCAAGTTTCAAGGATAGTCAAACTAGCCCAAACTTTAGGGAAATTGCAATTTGACCCCTGTCGACTTTTAGGAAGTCGCACTCCCTAAATTCCTCCTCCTATGCTCAACACATTGAGCTCAATTTCCGTGCGGGAATCTTGAATCCAGTACTTGTGTGACCCTCAATGGTTCAGGGATACAGCTAGCCATGGGCTCACAACCATTGCGACTCCGAAATCACAATTTCGGACTTACCCATCGGATCATGGTAAAGCGCCTAGCAACATCGTCCCATGATCCCCTAGGTATCACTGATAGTGCCTGCAAGAACCAGTTGGTCTTGGTTAGCGTACAGTACGGTCCTTTCAACACATATATCCCGATCAGATCAACGACCATTGGTAAATCGAGAGTCGCTAGAGATCCAATAGCTATGCATACATCTCGAAGATCAAATAGTGACATCACGAGTGTTACTAGGTAAACGCATTTACCTAAAACACATCTAGTACTCTGTCCTGATATTTATCACACTATTAACTCCTCAGATAGCATAGGATATCCACGCATAAAAGCGAGCGGTGAATCCTCGACAACGAAGCATCGACTCCTACATGCATCGGGTCCTCACACAATCCCGCCACCTAATGACCCCAACTGAGTCGGTAAACGGGTCAAAGTGAGGCACCTATCATGTAGAGTCTCAATGAAGTTTCAAGTAGTGAGGACTAATCAGTACAACCAAGACCTCGGACTATCCACTCGACAAATGGTAACCACTTGGAAAGTCCGAACGAGGGTAGTTCGATAGATCACCAGGTCACTATCCATCTGCATGCTCAGAACATCACAATGTTCCCTACCAATGAAATATGGTACTTCGCATCGTAGATGCTAGTCTCAAGCTCGGGCGACCTTATCCTCATTTTGACGGCCCAATCGACTAGGAACGAGTTCAGAATACACAGTGACTATTAGATGTGTTTCATGATAGCCATCATATCCAATATCACATCTAACATACACTATGGTGCATTCTAGGTCTTTATCCAACACAATTGTTAACATTATAACATAATGAAAATAAAGAACGCCATAAAATAAATGCGAATTTCATAAATAAAGATCGTTATACAAAGAGTCAATAAAACCCACACGCCACAAGTTGGCTAGTTGGGAATCTACTCTAACAGAATCCAGCTAGACGCTGAAACCAGATTGCGATAACTAAGCTGGTTCCAGCTGGATGCTGAAACTGGATCGCTTTTGTGTGTGACTAGCTCGGTGCTAAACCAGCGCAGTGCAAGAGCCTGGTTCTAGCTGATTGTTGAAACCAGCTCGATGAAAGAACAAGCGATCTGGTTATTTATTACTTGAGCTGTAATAGCTCAGTGTTCTTGAATACTTGTGCACCGAGATACAGATTGAGTAATGAATTTAAATAATGCGGAAATAACTCGAACTGAACTCTTAGATTCGAAAGCCTTTTAAACTGTTTTAAGCGTATTAACAAATATGCAGTGCGCATGAATGAATGCAGAAAGTAGTAAAGAAATACGCTGATTTGTTTATGGAAGTTCGGAGCTCAATCCCCTACATCTCCCCTTCTTCCGCAATGGGAAGGATCCAGTAGAAGACTTTGATTGCAGCGTCCCTACGCTACATCCCACTCCGACAACCCTCGGCCGCAAGAACTCTTAGCCACACCACTGCACACTAAGCCCGCAAGCTGTGTGTCTAACAACACTTCTTTTATGCCTCAGTGAGAAAGGCTACACACACTTTTTTAACATCTCAGTGCGAAAGACAACCCACACTTCTTTAACGTCTCAGTGCAAAAGACAACTAGACTTGTTTAACGCCTCTGTCCAAAGACTACAATGGAGAGTTTTTAATTTACATTCACTCTAATCTGTATCGTTCAACTCTCAAATGTGAGTGAATGTATATGTGTGTGAGATTTACAGTGTAAGCACTATCTCTCAAATATGAAATCTCACACACTGGGAAGTGCTCCTGTCCGAGCTGGTTATCTGTTATCTTCCCATGGTTGTGCTTTCTTCTGTTTTTCTGTTTTGCGTTAGCACAACACTTTTCTCTCCCTGTTTTTTGCCCCCTACAATCTGTGCTTTGCGCGTGATATATAAAGCCTCATCTTTTGATTTGTCCGTTGGACACAAAGTTGTATCCGTTCTGAAAAGTCTTCTGACGCTTTTGTACTTTGTGTCCATTGGCAATGCGCTGCAGGCTTTATTTGACTTGAGATTTTTTTTATCGGAGATTCTGCAGCCTTTGCTAACATCGAGATTTGTTTGCTTGTTCCTGATGTGGACAAGACGAAAAAATCAGTTTGAACCAATTAAATTGGTCTTTGTATGTTTGTTCAAACTGCTTTGTTTTGTCCAGGTCGGTTTGTCCAGATCGGGTTCCTCAGCTGGCATCTTCATCTAGCTGGTTGCTCTTAATCTTTAATCTGTTGTAGAGCAGCTTCTGCATCTACGCCTCTTTTTGTCTTCAGCTGAGCTTGTTCTGTTCTTGAGCTGCTTCGAGGCTCCAGCTTTACTCCATTCCCAGCTGATTGCCAACCAGCTGGTTGATATATCTGTGAGATCAAGCTTCTCACAGATATCATACGGCCAGATGGTTTGTCTGCTCATGGCTGGTCTTCTTAACTTCAAGCTGATTTGTCCTTAACCAGCTGGGGCTCTATTCTTCTCGTCGAGAGCCCAATGTTACTTGCTTTTCTACTTGATCCATTCAGACACCTCATCCAAATCATCAGCAAGCACACTGTCAATCAGTTCTGATTCAGTCTTCCCAAGGACTGAGATTCCTATGAGAACTGATTATAGTCGTGCTCAATGATCAAGCGTGCACTTGATCATTGCTCTTGTATACGGCTCCGCACTAAATCACTGCTCTTGTACGCTGCACTTGATCTACGCTTGAGCTGTTCTACACTTCAACATTCTGCGCTTGAACTCTGCTCTTCATTCTCTATGCTTGATCTTCGTGCTGCTCCTACTCCAAGCCGGTGAACCAGCTTGCCGTTCCATGCACTTCTGGAAGTAAACTGCTGTACCACTTGGGCATCCCCTTACTGTTCCAGCTAGATATCTTCGACCAGTCCAGCTCAGGAGTCCCTTACTTTTCCAGTTTGGATATCTTTACGTCTACTGCAGTCTTAGCAAGCTGCGCATGTCACGTAGAGCGTTAGTACAATATAAGCGGATTTTGTGTGAATCAAAACTTAGATTCTGATCTGTTAGAAACAATCCAACAATCTCCCACTTTTTTATTTACACAAAATCTGAATAAACATATGCAGGCATGCTTATGTTTGAAAATATTTCTCCCCCTTTTTGTGGGAATCAAAAAGGGTTTGAAATCTTGTCTTCCCCTTAATATGTAAACCAGAACTCCCCCTCAACAGAGCATGGGGTAATTCTATTTTCGAAATAAAAACATTATGCACAGGAAGACAGTTTGTCGAAAACATTATGTATGCATGAGATTTTGAAGACAAAGTCTATGCTACTCAAAATTTCTCATTTATATAGACCAGAGGAGCAATAGAAGATTCAATTTACAGAATCTCTTCCATTTTTTCGTAAGGAATAGCCTCGCCCAGCCCTAGATATCTTGGCGTCCACAGACCTCGCGCAATCTGTCAGCTAGTCAGAAGAGATGTTGTCGAGCTTTCCTTTCGAGAAATCGCTCTGCAATTCAATATACATTCCTCCCCCTATACATATAATAAGTTTTGAATCTTAAAAATTTTGCAGCATAGACATGATTTTGAATGACTATCAGAGCATACAAATATTTTAAAACTGTTTAAAACATTTTTCGAAAAGAAAATTCACTATTCAAGAACAACCTGCTCTGATACCACTTGTTAGGATCGATTTACCCTCCGTTAATGTATACAGAAGTTATTTAGTCAATAACCAGCACTTAGAGGGTATAACCAGATCGAGTAAAAGACGTTGGATCCAGCTAGATGCTGAAACCAGATTGCGATAACTAAGCTAGTTCCAGCTGGATGCTGAAACCGGATCGCTTTTGTGTGACTAGCTCGGTGCTAAACCAACACAGTGCAAGAGCCTGGTTCTAGCTGATTGTTGAAACCAGCTCGATGAAAGAACAAGCGATCTGGTTATTTATTACTTGAGCTGTAATAGCTCAGTGTTCTTGAATACTTGTGCACCGAGATAAAGATTGAGTAATAAATTTAAATCATGCGGAAATAACTCGAACTGCACTCTTAGATTCGAAAGCCTTTTAAATATTTTAAACATATTAACAAATATGAAGTGCGCATGAATGAATGTAGAAAGTAGTAAAGAAATACGCTGATTTGTTTATGGAAGTTCAGAGCTCAATCTCCTACATCTCCTTCCGCAATGGGAATGATCCACTAGAAGACTTTGATTGCAGCGTCCCTACGCTACAACCCACTCCGACGACCCTCGGCCGCAATAATTCCTAGCCACACCACTGCACACTAATCCCGCAAGATGTGTGTCTAACAACACTTATTTTACGCCTCAGTGAGAAAGGCTACACACACTTCTTTAACGTCTCAGTGCGAAAGACAACTCACACTTCTTTAACGTCTCAGTGCAAAAGACAACTATATTTTTTAACGTCTCTATACAAAGACTACAATGGATAGTTTTTAATTTACATTCACTCTAATCTGTTTTGCTCAACTCTCAAATGTGAGTGAATGTATATGTATGTGAGATTTACAATGTATGAACTATCTCTCAAATATGAAATCTCACACACTGGAAGTGCTCCTGTACGAGCCGATTATCTTTTATCTTCCCATGGTTGTGTTTTCTTCTATTTTTCTATTTTTGTGTTTGCACAACACTTTTCTCTCCCTATTTTTCGGCCCCTACAATCTATGCTTTGCGCCTGATATATAAAGCCTCATCTTCTGATTTGTCCGTTGGACACAAAGTTGTAGCCATTCTGAAAAGTCTTCTGACGTTTTTGTACTTTGTGTCCTTTGGCTTTTAATGCGATGCAGGCTTTATTTGACTTGAGCTCTCTTCATCGGCGATTCTACAGCCTTTGCTAACATCGAGCTCTGCTTGCTTGTTCCTGATGTGGACAAGACGAAAAAAATCAGTTGGAACCAATTAAATTAGTCTTTGTATGTTTGTTCAAACTGCTTTTTTTAGTCCAGGTCGATTTGTCCAGATCGGGTTCCTCAGCTGGCATCTTCATCTAGCTGGTTTCTCTTCATCTTTAATCTGTTCTAGTGCAGCTTCTGCATCTGCGCCTCTTTTTGTCTGCAGCTGAGCTTGTTCTGCTCTTTCCTGCTCTTGAGCTTCTTCGAGGCTCCGTCTTTGCTCCATTCCCAGCTGATTTCCAACCAGCAGGTTGATATATCTGTGAGATCAAGCTTCTCACAGATATTGTAATGCCCGGGATTATGATATTAGACTTGATGATTTTGAATTTTCAGCGTTTTGAATGAAGTAGGTGTTGAGCAGCTGATAACAGAGAGTATGACGTATTCATTACGACGTCGTTTAAATTATTCATGCGACCAGTCGCTGATGGTAAGGCGACGTCGTTTTGATAAGTTGAAACGTAGCGTGTTGATTGTAACGCTTGTGGCAGCTACTGGCAGCGATGGTGATGTATCCCATACGTCATCGTTGGGTGATTTAGTGAAACCAGCTGTTGGCAGAAAAGATGACACGATTCTTTATGTCATCTGAATTGTTTCGCATTTCAGCAGTTGGTCAAGTTGAGAGAATCTGTCATCAGTTGTTGGCGCACCGCGGCGTCGTTTTAATTAGTTGATGCGATGTCATTTTGAGGCGTGAAGAGAAATGCAATGTCTGATGGTTGCTGCTGGTTTTATCGAAAGGAAAAGCTGGTATCTATGGAGAGTAAACATTGGTTTCTGTCGTAAGATACCTACTGTAGCAACGTCTACTTATCTAGAACAGCAACTGGTGGAATTTAAACAAGAGTTGAGGAATCTGGTTAGAGATATGTATGAATACAGGAATCTGTTTCAGACGGTGTGTGCATATCTTATTTTGGTCGATAACTACTCAACAAGACATGTGGAATTCATACAGATTGTATGGGAACTCTGCAGGAAACAGAGATCTTATCCTATAAATTAGAGTGAAGTTAATCTTGGTAATTTTGCTACAGACACCAGAATTCGATTCTGTGATGAGGCTTTAGAAGTGAGAATTGAAGTGGTTCAAAACAGAGATAAACGAAGGTATAATTTGACATTAAGAATCAGGGATTAGAGTACTCGAGAATGATATTTCTTGAGTTATCCCGCCAAACCACATACTTGCTAGTTATTATTCTTGATTTAAAATTTGAGATTATCTGTGTGATCCATCACAGGCAGTAGATCTTTTATTTCGATATGAATATGATGATAAGAAGAGGAAATGAATTGATTCTAATGCCAAGGTCTGAGGTGACCTTATTTTCGAAGTCAGAGTGATTTTGTTAGATGGATATCCATGTCAAGATCGTATACGAATCTTGATGACATTGATGTGAAATAGAATCAATTCTTAGTTGAAGAGAAGGGATATGTTCAGCTTATTTTGAGTTAATATTTTTGTTATGAACTTCTTTATGTTATTGCATGAAACTGTCGATTATACTGAGATCATTTCTCACCGGAGTGTTCCGGATGTTGTCTTGTTTTGTATGTGTTGGTCCGAAAATAGGATCAGCAGCCGCGCTTGTTAAAAGACTTTAGAAATTTTTGCGCGCTGCTACAACACTTGAGGTGCAATACCTCTTGTTCTTGAACACATAAAAGCAACACGAGAAGAGCACCGGAGACAGATCTGGTATGATTTAAAAATCATGCGGAAAATATCAAAACTGAATCCTATATTTTAAAACAACTCAAATGTTCAAGACTTTGAAAGTGCTTGTGTGCTAACTGTATGCGATGCTAAGATGCTAAAGTAAATATGAGTGCTGAATGAATAAAGGAGATGGACCGATACACAGCAATTTATTTCTGGAAGTTCGGACCTCAATGTCCTACATCTCCCCTTCTTCCACCTCGGAAGGCTCCACTAGAAGATTTGATCTTACAAATCGTGTACAGATCCAATCCCACAACCAGCAGCTGTGAGAACTCCTAGACTCCACAAATGCACACCAGCCACAACTGTGTGACTAACTACATACACATGAGTTTAACGTCATCGTGCTTGGACGGGACTATTTGAAACATTTTGAGATTCATTCACCAAAGGATGTGAATGAATCTCTGTGTGTGAGATTGTTACAATGAAGCTCTCAACTCTCTGTTTCTCACACACTAGGGAAATGCTCCTAAACGAGCTAATTAAAACTCAGCAATCGACTCTCGTGAAAGTTCCTCTCCAATGGCGGTCGATTGCTTCGTCGTTCTTTTCATTTTTCCCTCTGCTGGTACACTGTGCAATTAACTTATTTTCTGTGACAGCTTCACAGCGACCAACAACTACTTCTTCAATGGCGCTCTTCTCAAATATATAGCCTCTGTTCAAATTAATCCCGTTGGACACAAAATTCTTCCCGTTCAAAAGTGTTCTGTAAAATACCGACAGGGAATAGTACTTGTGTCCTTTTCTTTTGCAGGCTTCTTGTCGTTTCTTCTCAAATATATAGCCTCTGTTCAAATTAATCCCGTTGGACACAAAATTCTTCCCGTTCAAAGTGTTCTGTAAAATACCGACAGGGAATAGTACTTGTGTCCTTTTCTTTTGCAGGCTTCTTGTCGTTTTCGCCATTTGAATTTAGCTCAGAAATTGACATCCAGCTTTGATAACTCTTTGTAAATTGTCAACTGCTTCGCTGCTGATTCATGTCGACTACTGCTTTGCGCATGGTTGCAACGCTTTGCTACTTCTGCTTTTCTTGCGTCTGGGATTCCATGTCGACTGGATATGCAATAGCACTGAAGCTCGCGACTGGATCCACTGTAGCTTGCGACTGGATATATAGCAACAGCTGGTTCATTGTAGCTCACGACTGGATGCTGCTGTTGCTTGCGTCTGGTTGTCCAGCTGGTATTAAACATATGCTTCCAGCTGATTGTCCAGTTGTTGGTTTCAAATGCTTGCGACTGGATTTCCCAACGACTGGTAGATCAAACGATGTCGTATCAACTTATTCAAACAACATCGTTTGCTATGCATCCTCGACTGGTTAAATATAACGCTGAAGCTCTCGTCTGTATGTACTGTAGCTGCCTGCTGGTTTCTTGCGACTGCTGGTTATCAACGCAAAGAGCATCTGCTGAATCTTTAGCGCAAGAGCAAAACGCTGTCGTATCAACTTATGTAAACGACATCGTTTTGCTATCGCTATCTCCAAATAGCATCTGCTGGTGAACAGTAGCTTGCGACTTGAAAATTTTTCCTGTACGACGTCGCTTCATCTCTTTCACTTCTCTTCTCATCTGCTGATAGCTTCCTGCTGATCCATGTAGCTTCCTGCTGAATGATGATGTCACTGCTGATGTCATCTACGCTTAGCGCTCCAGCTGATCTTTATCGTTCCAGCTCCAGCTAGAGATTCTTCTTAGCTTCTTGAATAGCGACTGTCAACAGATTCGTCAACAGTACTTATAACTGGAATCTTCTTCTTCGATCTATTTCTCCAGCAGACTTCTCAATAATTGTTCCAGCTGATTCAACTTTGGCCTACGCCTGATTACGAACAACTGTTTTAACTTAGACGTCTCCATTGCTAATCCAGCTGCCAATTCCATGAACGCACCAAACCAACTGCTGAACTTAATCTGGTCAAACCATCTGCTGGACAAATATAGCTGCTATTCCTCTTTGCGCAAAATTCTTCTTCCTGCTGATATTCTTCTTCGTTCCTAAATCCTGTACACTTAAGTGGAATTGTTAGAAACACAATAATAGGTTTTGTGTAATTCAAAACTTAATCAGGATCTGTCAAAACAGATCCATCAGTATGTGTGCATGATGACAGGAGGAAAGAATTGATTTGCTGGGACGTGGGTAGTGAGAGTTACTACCTAGAAGAAGGGCGATCAACAAGAAGATTAGAGACCTACTGTTAAGTAGATGTTGGACAAATAATTTCTAGTCTTTGTTGTATCTAGTTTTGTAATACAACTGGTCAGGAGTTATGGCCGTGAACTTATAGTGTATAAATCATTGTACAATGTATGCCCAGTTTATAAATAAACAGCCTTTACAACATAATTTGAGTTTTCTTAGGTCACCGTTGCATATTAAGAGTTAATCAAGAATATGATAGAAACAAGTTTTTTTTTTAAAAAAAGGTGTACGCATAAAACCAGATTCGAATTAGTAAACTCATTGGTTTAACTAGTCGCCATAAGATGAGATTAGAATAATTGTGGGAAGAGAGTCTCACATCAGGTGGTATCAGAGCATCACTAAGATCTTGGATTGAGTTAGATGAGCGGGGTAGAACGAGTCTTCTTGAATGATTTATTAAATTGATTTCATGCTGGCATGATATGTCTTACTGTTTGGAATTTATATCGCATGATTGTGTGATGAAATGGTAAGAGTTTGCCAGACAGACTCAGGAATTACATGCTATCTGAAATCTGAATTGAATAGTAGCATGTATTAAACGAAGTATGAATTAGAACTCGATCACTTGAGAAGCGGCACAATCTTGTGTGCTAATCAGAGGAGGGACTAAGATTTGTTATCGATATGATGAGGAATTATGAACAAATCTGTTTGATTTTTAGATATGCCTCCTCGACGAACAACTACCCGGCAGACAGGAAATGTTCCGCGAACAGAGCATGGTAGTACTTCGACTGATGCGTTGAATGCAACTGCAACTCCGATGGAAACACTGTTGAAATGATTTCAATCCTTTAAACCGCCAACATTGACAGGAACAGAAAATGCAATAGATTGTGAGAACTGGTTGGAAGATATAGAACAGTTATTTGAAGCGTTGGATTATACCGATGATCGTCGGGTGAAATTGATAATACACCAGCTGCATGGTCTTAGTAAGAGCTGGTGGGTAGCTACGAGGAAAGCTCTTGAAAATCCGGGTATGATGATTACTTGGGCTGTATTCAAAACTGCTTTTTATCAACGGTTCTTTCCAGTTTCGTATCGGAAGGACAAAGGAGCAGAGTTTGCAAATTTGCGACAAGGGCATCTAAACATCGAGAATATGTTGCCAAGTTCACAAGTTTACTCAAATTTGCTCCGCACGTTGCTGTTAGCGATGAAGCTCAAGCTGATCAGTTCATAAATGGCTTGAATCCCGATGTGTTCACCTTGGTAATTAGGGCGACCGAATACCTTTGCTGATGCATTGAATCGTGCAAAGGGAGCTGAAGCAGGACTAATGAGACAACGAGGAGCACAGTTTGTGCCACCAGCCGCGAGACTATCGCAAGAGAAACCACTGATTTCACTGCCCCATCGATTTGATGCTGGAAACAGCAGTAGTGGAAAGAAAAAATTCTTTAAAGGAAAAGGGAAACAATTCAAGCGTTCAGGTACTAATAGCTCCTCTAGTTCGAGTGACTCTAAACAACAGAGGACTGGACAGAAATCTGGTGATTATTGTACCAAATGTGGAGGTCGGCATATCACTGAGCAGTGTAGAGGAGTGTTTGGCCTTTGCAACCTCTGCAATCAACCTGGACACTTTGCGAGGATATGTCCTCAACGTGGGTCTGGAAGTTCACATAATTCTGGAGCATCAAAATCAATGCCACTGCCAGAAAGGCAAGCATCTTATGTGCATTCATTCCAACCACAGATTCAACATCAGGGTAGACAAGGAGGGAGCCATACAGTGAGCCAACCTCCTAAGCAACAAGCCAGAGTGTTTGCATTGACTGAGGAGCAAGCACAAGCAGCCCCTGATGATGTTATTGCAGGTAATTGCTATCTTTGTTATTATCCTGCTTATGTATTAGTTGATATCGGTGCTTCACATACGTTTATATCTGAGAACTTTGTTGTCTCACATGCGTTGTCTGTTGAACCCTTAGATGAAGTAGTATCTATTTCTTCACCTCTGGTATCTTATCGATGAAATATGTTCGAAATTTTATACTACAGTTTGGGGGTCATGAGATTGAGATTGACTTTATTGTGCTTGGGTTGTCTGATTTTGATTGTATCATCGGCATAGACATTTTAACCAATTACAGGGCAACAGTGGATTGTTTTTAGAAAGTGGTTCGATTCAGACCTGAGAAAACTGATGAGTGGAAATTCTATGGTAAGTGATCACGAGCCAGAATTCCCTTAGTTTCTGTTCTTTCTATGACTAAGCTATTGCAAAAGGGAGCCGAAGGATTCCTGATTTATGCAGTAGATGTGATGAAGACTAGCCCGAACTGGTTGATATACCAGTAGTTTGTGAATTTGCTGATGTATTTCCTGATGAGATTCCAGGATTGCCTCCATTTCGAGAGGTAGATTTCAGTATTGAGTTGATGCCAGGTACACAACCGACATCGAGAGCACCTTATCGTATGGCACCAATTGAATTGAAAGTTGAAAGAACAGCTTGAAGATCTTCTTGCCAAGGGATACATTAGATCCAGTGTTTCTCCTTGGGACGCACCAGTACTGTTTGTACGAAAGAAAGACGGGTCAATGAGGTTATGTATTGATTACCGACAACTAAATAAAGCAACGGTAAAGAATCGATATCCTTTACCCCGGATAGATGATTTATTTGATCAGTTTCAAGGTTCGTCAGTATATTCGAAAATTGACTTGAGATCCGGCTACCATCAATTGAGAGTACGAGATGAGGATATATCAAAAACTGCATTCGAACGAGGTATGGTCATTACGAGTTTATTGTTATGCCTTTTGGATTGACCAATGCCCTGGCAGTGTTTATGAGTTTGATGAATAGAGTATTTCAGAAGTATCTTGATGATTTTGTGATCATATTTATTGATGATATTCTGATTTATTCGAAGAACCTGTGTGATCACTCTAATCATCTTAGAATTGTGTTGAGAACTCTACGAGATGAGAAATTGTATGCCAAGTTGTCGAAATGTGAATTTTGGTTGCAGAAAGTTGTATTTCTTGGCCATATTATTTCAGGTGATGGTATTTCTGTTGATCCGAGAAAGATAGAAGCCGTAATTAGTTGGCCTAGACCGACATCTGTGCCAGAAATCCGAAGTTTTATGGGCTTGGCAGGTTATTACCGTCGATTTATTCGGGATTTCTCAAGTATTGCAAAACCTATTACTCAACTGACACAGAAGAATGCACCCTTCATTTGGTCTGAAGCTTGTGAAGCTAGTTTTCTTGAGTTGAAAAAGAGGTTGACTACAGCACCAATTTTGAAAATTCCTTCGTTATGGATATTTGTCAACTGATCCAGATTGAATTTTGAATTACACAAAACTTATTATTGTGTTTCTAACAATTCTAATTAGTGTACAGATGCTAGCTATCGAAGAAAAATGTCATGAAGCAGAATCTGTCCAGTCGATGGTGACTACAGCACCAATTTTGAAAATTCCTTCGTTATGGATATTTGTCAACTGATCCAGATTGAATTTTGAATTACACAAAACTTATTATTGTGTTTCTAACAATTCTAATTAGTGTACAGATGCTAGCTATCGAAGAAAAATGTCATGAAGCAGAATCTGTCCAGTCGATGGTTTACATGATAAAGTTCACAGCTGTTTTGGCTTTTCATTTATACGGCAGCTGGATTAGCAATGGAGACGTCCAAAGTTGAGTCAGTTGTTCGTAATCAGGCGGAGGCCAATTTAGACCAGCAGCTGTGATATTCTCTAAAGGCTGGAGAAAGGTTCGAAGAAGATGATGAACAGTAGAAGTCTGAAATCAATTATGAAGAACAAAAACCAGCTGGAGCGCTAACAAGATCTGGAATCAGCGATGATGACGTCAGCATATCTACTGGAGAAAGCTGTGTTCAGCAACGATGACGTCAGCTTTGCTGATTGGAAGAAATCAAGAATCAGCAACCATGACGTCAGCACTTGTATTGTTAAGAAAAGCTGACATCAGCTGTGAGGTCAGCATGATCAGCAGACACGAAGATAAACCAGCAGTTGGATCAAGGCATAGCGCGAAGAAAAGATGACGTCAGCAGCAAGCTACAGTACATTCAGCAGTAAGCAACAGTGATTAGTAGTTGAAGTAATCAGCTGTTGCATTAAGAAGAGAGGTTGCTGATGAAGATCGAACAGTAATGATAACATCAGCAGTGATGTCATCACAATCAGCAGTAGAGAAAAAGCTTTCAGCAGTGAGCTACAGTACAACCAGCAGTTGGTACTTGGAGATTGCGATAGCAAAACGATGTATTTTGGATAAATGGATACGACAGCGTTTTGCCTTCGCGCTACGAATCAGCAGGTACAACTCTCAAAAGAAACCAGCAGGAAGCTACCGTGCATCCAGTCGCAATCTAAGATGTACCAGTTGCAAGCACTTCAAGATCAACGTCTGGACAACCAGCTGCAAGCATATCTTCACCAGCTGGTCAACCAGTCGAAAGCTACAGTGCACCCAGTCGCAGGAAACAGTGTTTTGCAAACCAGTCGACACAGAATCCAGACACAAAGATACAGAGGAAATAACAAGTCGCAGCAGTTGAAGATACAACCAGTAGCGAAGTAGTTGACGAAATACATTATGAAGATTTACTAAAGATGGTTGTCAACTACTGAGCTTATTTCAAATGTTGAAGACGACAAAAAGCCTGCAAAAGAAAGGACACAAAGGACAATCCCTGTCAGTACTTTAAAGGACATATTTTGAACGGGAAGAATTTGTGTTCAACGGGAATATATTCAAACAGAGGCTTATATACGAATTTACTAAAGATGGTTGTCAACTACTGAGCTTATTTCAAATGTTGAAGACGACAAAAAGCCTGCAAAAGAAAGGACACAAAGGACAATCCCTGTCAGTACTTTAAAGGACATATTTTGAACGGGAAGAATTTGTGTTCAACGGGAATATATTCAAACAGAGGCTTATATACGAGATGAACACCATTGAAGAGGCAGGGTCTGTTGTCGTAGTTGTTGTTGCACAGAAAAGATCAAATCAAAAGAAGACAACAATCAAAGGGAAAATGAACCCGAAGCGAAGCTGTCAACTATCATTCATAGAGGAGCTTATTACAGTTGACAGCTGAGCTAGAATCAGCTTTTGTAGAAACAACTTCCCTAGTGTGTGAGAAATAAAGAAACAGAGAGTTGAGTGCTTCATTGTAAAAATCTCACACACAGAGATTCATTCACATTCATTTTATAGTGAATTAATCTCAAAACCCAATACCAATCAGTTCCCATCCAAGCACGAAGACGTTAAACTCTGTGTATGTAGTCTTTGAACAGAGACGTTAAACAAGTTCTGAGTGAACAGTCGAGGGCTGGTAGAGTCTAGGAGTTCTCACAGCTGCTGGTTGCCGGATCGGGTCTGTACACGATGTATAGATCAAATCTTCTAGTGGAACCTTCCGAGGAGGAAGAAGAGGAGACGTAGGACATTGAAGTCCGAACTTCCATAAACAAATTGATTGAGTATTGTATTCTGTTATTCATTCAGCACTTGCATATTTATTTAGCACGCATAACAGATATCACACTAGCACATAGAAAACAGATTTCACATACTGGTTTTAACTGAAATCTGTTTGCGCAAAGCTGTTAAAATATTATGATTCAGTTCTGGTGTTTTCTGCATGTTTTATTAACATACCAGATCTATCTCCGGTGCTCTGTTTTTAATGTTCAAGAACCAGAGGTATTGCACCTCATCCGAACTGTCACGGAATGCGCGAGTTCCATGCGGATGCCAAGATTCTATTTTCGTTGTGCTGTAAGTTCACCTGGAGTGATGCACTCGGTGACAAGCACATGGGACGAAATAGGAGAATGAGAATCTGAGCTTTTATCTGTCACATTTTCTTTCTGGTTCTTCAAATGTAAGTGACTCAGTGGCACATGCTTATTTGAAACAATTTTTAAATGCTCTGATAGTTTTCAAATGTTCTGTTATGCGGGATATCAGCTGGTGCTTCATTTTATTTTTTTTAAAAATGATTTGAGCTTATATTATAAAAGACAGGGAGAGTGGCTCTTTGTCTTTATTAATTTGAGCTATCTGTTCGTGCATCAGTTTCAGTTTTGTTTCAATCGTCTTTTTCAAAATTATAGCATACTGCTGCATACGGTTCTTCCCAAAATGCTTTTCGATTTCAAAATCAAAAATCATGCTGTCACGTTGTTTTTGTTGTGACAATGTAGGGAGAGCTTTGATTTAGAATTCGGGAAGACCAGCTTTCGATCTCTTTTTTATTCCCACAAAAAGGGAGAGAAATTTTAGAACATGCATCTGTTAATTAAAGTTTTGTGTAAATCAAAAAGGGAGAGATTGATGGATCTGTGTCAACTGATCCAGATTGAATTTTGAATTACACGAAACTTAGTATTGTGTTTCTAACAATTCTACTTAGTGTACAGATGCTAGCTATCGAAGAAAAATGTCATGAAGCAGAATCTGTCCAGTCGATGGTTTACATGATAAAGTTCACAGCTGTTTTGGCTTTTCATTTAGACGGCAGCTGGATTAGCAATGGAGACGTCCAAAGTTGAGTCAGTTGTTCGTAATCAGGCGGAGGCCAATTTAGACCAGCAGCTGTAATATTCGCTAAAGGCTGGAGAAAGGTTCGAAGAAGATGATGAACAGTAGAAGTCTGAAATCAGTTATGAAGAACAAAAACCAGCTGGAGCGCTAACAAGATCTGGAATCAGCGATGATGACGTCAGCATATCTAATGGAGAAAGATGTGTTCAGCAACGATGACGTCAGCATTGCTGATTGGAAGAAATCAAGAATCAGCAACCATGACGTCAGCACTTGTATTGTTAAGAAAAGCTGACATCAGCAGTGAGGTCAGCATGATCAGCAGACACGAAGATAAACCAGTAGTTGGATTAAGGCATAGCGCGAAGAAAATATGACGTCAGCAGCAAGCTACAGTACATTCAGCAGTAAGCTATAGTGATTAGTAGTTGAAGTAATCAGCTGTTGCATTAAGAAGAGAGGTTGCTGATGAATATCGAACAGTAATGATAACATCAGCAGTGATGTCATCACAATCAGCAGTAGAGCAAAAGCTTTCAGCAGTGAGCTACAGTACAACCAGCAGTTGGTACTTGGAGATTGCGATAGCAAAACGATGTCGTTTGGATAAATGGATACGACAGCGTTTTGCCTTCGCGCTACGAATCAGTAGGTACAACTCTCAAAAGAAACCAACAAGAAGCTACAGTGCATCCAGTCGCAATCTAAGATGTACCAGTCACAAGCACTTCAAGATCAACGTCTGGACAACCAGCTGCAAGCATATCTTCACCAGCTGGTCAACCAGTCGAAAGCTACAGTGCACCCAATCGCAGGCTACAGTGTTTTGCAAACCAGTCGACACAGAATCCAGACACAAAGAAACAGATGAAATAACCAGTCGCAGCAGTTGAAGATACAACCAGTAGCGAAGCAGTTGACGAAATACATTATGAAGATTTACTAAAGATGGTTGTCAACTGCTGAGCTTATTTCAAATGTTGAAGACGACAAAAAGCCTGCAAAAGAAAGGACACAAACGACAATCCCTGTCGGTACTTTAAAGGACATATTTTGAACGGGAAGAATTTTCTCGCCATTGAAGAGGCAGGGTCTGTTGTCGTAGTTGTTGTTGCACAGAAAAGATCAAATCAAAAGAAGACAACAATCAAAGGGAAAATGAACCCGAAGCGAAGCTGTCAACTATCATTCATAGAGGAGCTTATTACAGTTGACAGCTGAGCTAGAATCAGCTTTTGTAGAAACAACTTCCCTAGTGTGTGAGAAATAAAGAAACAGAGAGTTGAGTGCTTCATTGTAAAAATCTCACACACAGAGATTCATTCACATTCATTTTATAGTGAATTAATCTCAAAACCCAATACCAATCAGTTCCCGTCCAAGCACGAAGACGTTAAACTCTGTGTATGTAGTCTTTGAACAGAGACGTTAAACAAGTTCTGAGTGAACAGTCGAGGGCTGGTAGAGTCTAGGAGTTCTCACAGCTGCTGGTTGCCGGATCGGGTCTGGACACGATGTATAGATCAAATCTTCTAGTGGAACCTTCCAAGGAGGAAGAAGAGGAGACGTAGGACATTGAAGTCCGAACTTCCATAAACAAATTGATTGAGTATTGTATTCTGTTATTCATTCAGCACTTGCATATTTATTTAGCACGCATAACAGATATCACACTAGCACATAGAAAACAGATTTCACATACTGGTTTTAACTGAAATCTGTTTGCGCAAAGATGTTAAAATGAGCAGGTTGTTCTTGAACGAGCACTCATTTTAAAACTCATGTGCTATGTTTTAAAATATTTTTAACTGTTTTTGAGAAGCTTATTTTATGAAGGCCAGATGAAAATGATTTGTTTTAATATAGAACTGGTTTTCTCTTGATGAACTGTCACGGGATGCGCGGGTTCCGTGCGGATGCCAAGATTCTATTTTCGTTGTGCTGTAAGATCACCTGGAGCGAGGCTCGGTGACAAGCACATGGGATGAAATAGAAGAATGAAAATCTGAGCTTTATCTGTCACATTTTCTCTCTGGTTCTTCATACGTGAGTGACTCAGTGGCACATGCTTATTTGAAAAAATTTTTAAATGCTCTGATAGTTTTCAAATGTTCTATCATGCGGGATATCAGCTGGTGCTTCATTTTATTTTTTTTAAAAATGATTTGAGCTTATATTATAAAAGACAGGGAGAGTGTCTCTTTGTCTTTATTAATTTGAGCTATCTGTTCATGCATCAGTTTCAGTTTTGTTTCAATCGTCTTTTTCAAAATTATAGCATACTGCTGCATACGGTTCTTCCCAAAATGCTTTTCGATTTCAAAATCAAAAATCCTGCTGTCACGTTGTTTTTGTTGTGACAATGTAGGGAGAGCTTTGATTTAGAATTCGGGAAGACCATATTTCGATCTCTTTTTGATTCCCACAAAAAGGGAGAGAATTGTTAAAACATGCATCTGTTATTTAAAGTTTTGTGTAAATCAAAAAGGGAGAGATTGATGGATCTGTGTCAACTGATCCAGATTGAATTTTGAATTACACAAAACTTATTATTGTGTTTCTAACAATTCTACTTAGTGTACAGATGCTAGCTATCGAAGAAAAATGTCATGAAGCAGAATCTGTCCAGTCGATGGTTTACATGATAAAGTTCACAGCTGTTTTGGCTTTTCATTTAGACGGCAGCTGGATTAGCAATGGAGACGTCCAAAGTTGAGTCAGTTGTAAATAATCAGGCGGTGGCCAATTTAGACCAGCAGCTGTGATATTCGCTAAAGGCTGGAGAAAAGTTCGAAGAAGAAGATGAACAGTAGAAGTCTGAAATCAGTTATGAAGAACAAAAACCAGCTGGAGCGCTAACAAGATCTGGAATCTGCGATGATGACGTCAGCATATCTACTAGAGAAAGCTGTGTTCAGCAACGATGACGTCAGCATTGCTGATTGGAAGAAATCAAGAATCAGCAACCTTGACGTCAGAATTTGTATTGTTAAGAAGAGCTAACATCAGCATGATCAGCAGACACGAAGATAAACCAGCAGTTGGATCAAGGCATAGCGCGAAGAAAAGATGACGTCAGCAGCAAGCTACAGTACATTCAGCAGGAAGCTACAGTGATCAGTAGTTGAAGTAATCAGCTGTTGCATTAAGAATAGAGGTTGCTGATGAAGATCGAACAGTAATGATGCCATAAGCAGTGATGTCATTACAATCAGCAGTAGAGCAAAAGCTTTCAGCAGTGAGCTACAGTACAACCAGCAGTTGGTACTTGGAGATTGCGATAGCAAAACGATGTCGTTTGGTTAAATGGATACGACAGCGTTTTGCCTTCGCGCTAAGAATCAGCAGGTACAACTCTCAAAAGAAACCAGCAGGAAGCTACAGTGCATACAGTCGTAAGCTAAGATGTACCAGTCGCAAGCACTTCAAGATCAACGTCTGGACAACCAGCTGCAAGCATATCTTCACCAGCTGGTCAACCAATCGAAAGCTACAGTGCACCCAGTCGCAGGCTACAGTGTTTTTCAAACCAGTCGACACAGAATCCAGACGCAAAGAAATAGAGGAAATAACCAGTCGCAGCAGTTGAAGATACAACCAGTAGCGAAGCAGTTGACGAAATACATTATGAAGATTTACTAAAGCTGGTTGTCAACTGCTGAGCTTGTTTCAAATGTTGAAGACGACAAAAAGCCTGCAAAAGAAAGGACACAAAGGACAATCCCTGTCGGTACTTTAAAGGACATATTTTGAACGGGAAGAATTTGTGTCCAACGGGAATATATTCAAACAGAGGCTTATATACGAGAGGAACGCCATTGAAGAGGCAGGGTCTGTTGTCGTAGTTGTTGTTGCACAGAAAAGATCAATCAAAATAAGACAACAATCAAAGGGAAAATGAACCTGAAGCGAAGCTGTCAACTATCATTGATAGAGGAGCTTATTGCAGTTGACAGGTGAGCTAGAATCAGCTTTTGTAGAAGCAACTTCCCTAGTGTGTGAGAAATAAAGAAACAGAGAGTTGAGAGCTTCATTGTAAATATCTCACACACAGAGATTCATTCACATTCATTGTATAGTGAATTAATCTCAAAACCCAATACCAATCAGTTCTCGTCCAAGCACGAAGACGTTAAACTCTGTGTATGTAGTCTTTGAACGGAGACGTTAAACAAGTTCTGAGTGAACAGCCGAGGGCTGGTAGAGTCTAGGAGTTCTCGCAGCTGCTGGTTGCGGGATCGGGTCTGTACACGATGTATAGATCAAATCTTCTAGTGGAACCTTCCGAGGAGGAAGAAGGGGAGATGTAGTACATTGAAGTCCGAACTTCCATAAACCAATCGATTGAGTATTGTATTCTGTTATTCATTCAGCACTTGAATATTTATTTATCACGCATAACTGATATCACACTAGCACATAGCAAATAGATTTCACATACTGGTTTTAACAGAAATCTGTTTGCGCAAAGTTGTTTTAAAATATTAGGATTCAGTTCTGGTGTTTTCCGCATGATTTTAATTCATACCAGATCTGTCTCCGGTGCTCTGTTTTTAGTGTTCAAGAACCAGAGGTATTGCACCTCATCCAGTTATAGCAGCGCACAAATTTTTAATTCTTGACAACAGCGCCTGCTAAAGTTCTTTTGAAAACCGATCCTAACACTTCGGGTATTGGTGGTTTTGTTGTTTATTGTGATGCTTCGCACCAAGGATTGGGCTGTGTTCTGATGCAGCGAAAACATGTTATTGCATATGCTTCGAGACAATTGAAGCCACATGAAATCCGATATCCAATTCATGATCTTGAATTGGCAGCCATCGTATTTGCATTAAAGATATGGCGACACTATCTATATGGTGAGAAATTTGAAATCTTTTCTGATCACAAAATTCTGAAATATCTATTTTCGCAGTCTGAATTGAATATGAGACAAAGAAGATGGCTGGATTTATTGAAAGACTTTGATTTCGAAATCAAATATTGTCCAGGAAAATCGAATGCAGCAGCAGATGCCCTTAGTAGAAAGGTTTGTGCTTTATCCTTGACCACTGTGGGTGTATCTAGTTTGATAGCAGATTGTTGTATTTCTGGATATTTATTTGAGACAGATAGGTGACCGATGAGAGTTTGTGCTATCAGTGTGGAACCTGAATTACTGATTCGAATCAAAGAAGCACAAAAGAGAGATCCGAATATCCAGAAGTCAGTTGAGATGGTCAGATCTGGACATCAATCCGAATATCGGGTAAACGCTGATGATGTTTTGTATGTGAATAACAGACTTGTGGTTCCAGATGTAACAGAGTTGAAGCAGCAGATATTGAACGAAGCGCATAGAAGTAGATTCAGTGTACATCCTGGAGGTAGAAAAATGTACAACAATTTGAGGAAGCAGTATTGGTGGAAGCAAATGAAGTCTGTTGTGACTGATTTTTGTTTCAAAATGTTTGAATTTCCAACAGGTGAAGGCTGAGAAAAAGAAACCTGCTGGTTTATTAAAAATCTGTCAGTTCCTGAATGGAAATGGGATCACATTTCTATGGATTTTGTGACGAAGTTGCCCAGATCATCCCGAGGATGTGACGCTATTTGGGTAATTATCGATAGGTTAACGAAATCTGCTTGCTTTATTCCTTATCGAATGACCTATCGGCATGATCAAATGGCAAATCTCTATGTTCGATAAGTGGTCAGATTTCACGGTATGCCAAAATCAGTTGTATCGGATCGAGATCCGAGATTCACTTCACACTTTTGGAGTAGCTTGCAACAAGGTTTAGGTACGAAATTATATTTAAGCACCGCTTATCATCCTCAAACCGATGGACAAACTGAACGAACAATTCAAACTCTTGAGGATATTCTTAGAGCTGTGGTATTAGATTTTGGTATTACATGGCAAGATTCATTACCGCTTGTGGAATTTTCGTATAACAACAGTTATCAGGCGAGTATTGAGATGGCTCCATTTGAGGTACTGTATGGAAGAAAATGTCAATCACCATTGTATTGGGATTATGTGTCAGAGGTACCTGAGTTGGGACCAGATTTAATCAGAGAAATGACTGAGAAAGTGAAAATAATTCAGCAGAAAATGAGAACAGTGAAGCATAGATAGGCTAAATATGCAAATGTCAGACGTCGACCGTTGTGTTTTGAAACAGGGGACAGAGTATTCTTGAAAATTTCTCCTTTCATGGGTACAATTCGATTTGGAAAACGAGGGAAATTGTCTCCACGATTTATTGGTCCTTATGAAATTCTCGAGAAGATAGGCGATCTTGCTTATCGACTTGCATTGCCTCCATCTCTTTCGGGTATACATGATGTCTTCCATGTATCTATGCTGAGGAAATATCTGCCTGATGCATCTCATGTTATTCCTGCTGATGAAGCTGAACTTGATGAAACTCTCAGTTACTTTGAACAACCGATTCAGATACTGGATCGAAAAGAAAAGCAACTCCGAATGAAAACTATTCCATTGGTAAATATTCAATGGAATCGACATGGAGTTGAAGAAGCCACTTGGGAGGTGGAAGATGACATGAGACAACGCTTTCCCTATCTATTCGAATGAGGTGAGTTCTCATTGAGTTTCTGCTATTTCAATATTCTTATGTGTACGGAATGTTGGTAAAAACAAAAACTGCTTGTGAGTTCGAGGACGAACTCATGTGTTAGAGGGGGAGAAATGTAATGCCCGGGATTATGATATTAGACTTGATGATTTTGAATTTTGAAACTTTAGTTTTTGATGAAGTTTGGTTGATGATTCGGATTTCTTCTGGAAATGTTGCATTTCAAGTTGAAATACTTTCGAATGAAATCGGGTTTGAATTCGAAGTTGAATTGGTGAATTTCGATAGGAATATGATGTCATGGTGTTTTGATGAAAGCTGGTAGAAGACGACCAGTTGTTGATGATACAGGAGGGATACACGGTTATGTTGAGAAAACCAGTCGAAGAGAAAAACAAGTCGTAGCGGAAAACCAACTGTTGCGTTGTGAGGGATTTGCTTGCGATTGGGTAACCAGCTGTTGGTGAGAGGAACCAGTCGCTGGTGAGAAGCGATGTTATTTTATGGAGATTAAAACTCAGCGTTTGAATGAAGTAGGTGTTGATCAGCTGATAACAGAGAGTATGACGTATTCATTACGACATCGTTTAAATTATTTCGTGCGACCAGTCGCTGATGGTGAGGCGACGTCGTTTTGATAAGTTGAAACGCAGCGTGTTGATTTTAACGCTTGTGGCAGCTACTGGCAGTGATGGTGACGTATCCCATACGTAATCGTTGGGTAATTTAATGAAACCAGCTGTGGGCAGAAACGATGACGCGATTCTTTATCTGAATTGTTTTGCGTTTCAGCAGTTGGTCAAGTTGAGAGAAGCTGTCATCAGTTGTTGGCGCGCCACGGAGTTGTTTTAATTAGTTGATGCGACGTCGTTTTGAGGCGTGAAGAGAAATGCAATGTCTGATGGTTGCTGCTGGTTTTATCGAAAGAAAAAGCTGGTATCTGTGGAGAGTAAACGTTGGTTTCTGTCGTAAGATACCTACTGTAGCAACGTCTGCTTATCTAGAACAGAAACTGGTGGAATTTAAACAATAGTTGAGGAATCTGGTTAGCGATATGTATGAATACAGGAATCTGTTTCAGACGGTGTGTGCATATCTTATTTTGGTCGATAACTACTCAACATGACATGTGGAATTCATAGAGATTGTATGGGAACTCTACAGGGAAAAGAGATCTTCTCCTATAAATTAGAGTGAAGTCAAATCTTTGTAATTTTGCTACAGACACCAGAATTCGATTATGTGATGAGGCTTTAGAAGTGATAATTGAAGTGGTTCAAAACAGAGATAAACGAAGGTATAATTTGACATTGAGAATCAGGAATTAGAGTACTCGAGAATGATATTTCTTGAGTTATCCCGCCAAACCACATACTTGCTAGTTACTGTTCTTGATTTAGAACTTGAGATTAATTGTGTGATCCATCACAGGTAGTGGATCTTTTATTTCGATATGAATATGATGATACGAAGAGAAAATGAATTGATTCTAATGCCAAGGTTTGAGGTGACCTTATTTTCGAAGTCAGAGTGCTTTTTTTAGATGGATATCCATGTCAAGATCGTATACGAATCTTGATGGCATTGATGTGAAATAGAATCAATTCTTAGTTGAAGAGAAGGGATATGTTCAGTTTATTTTGAGTTAATATTTTTGTTTTGAACTTCATTATGTTATTGCATGAAAGTGTCGATTATATTGAGATCATTTCTCACCGGAGTGTTCCGGCTGTTGTCTTGTTTTGTATGTGTGCATGATGACAAGAGGAAAGTGATGGATCTGCTTACACAGATTCTGATTAAGTTTTGAATTACACAAAACCCATTATTGTGTTTCTAACAATTCTACTTAGTGTACATATTCTAGCTATCGAAGAAAGATGTCACGAAGCTGAATGTGTCCAGTCGATGGTTCACAAGAAAAAGATCAGCACCTGGTTTGATTCATCATTGTAAACGGCAGCTGGATTGACAATGGAGACGTCCAAAATTGAGTCAGTTGTTCGTAATCAGGCGGAGCCAATTTAGATCAGTAGCTGTGATATTTGCTAAAGACTGGAGAAAGAATCGAAGAAGAAGATGAACAGTGGAGAGCTAACAAGAGCTGGTATCAGAAATGATGACGTCAGCAATCAGTTGGAAGAAGCTGCGAGCAGCAGAGATGATGTCAGAATTGCTGATTGAAAGAAATCGAGATTCAGCAACCATGACGTCATCATATCTACTGGTGGAAGCTATGAGTATCAGAGATGACGTCAGCATTGCTGATTGAAAGAAATCGAGATTCAGCAACCATGACGTCATCATATCTACTGGTGGAAGCTATGAGCAGCAGAGATGACGTCAGCAATCAGCTGTTGAGTAGAGAAGCGCAAGAACTGGATTCAGCTATGACAACGTCAGCAGCATCGTCATCACATTCAGCAGGAAGCTACAGTGATCAACAGTTGAGCCAAAGCTATCAGCAGTTTGTGTATCGAGCTGTCAAAAGTTTGTATAAGAAACTGTTAACACCAATTGGAACAGTAGGTTGAACCTTCGAATAGAAGCTGTCAACAGTTTATGAATTGAAGAATAGAGGAAAAGCTGTCGACAACAATGAGTTGAAGATAGAGCAAAATCTGTCGACAGCAATGGATTGAAGAGCTGAGCTTATTTCAAATACTAAAGACGACAAAGAAGCCTGCAAAAACAAGGACACAAAGGACAATCCCTGTCGGTACTTTACAGAACACATTTGAACGGGAAGATTTTGTGTCCAACGGTTTGAATTTGAATAGAGGCTATATATTTGAGAAGAACGCCATTGAAGAAGTAGACTGTTGGTTGGAGATAACCAGAGCGCTGTTGCAAAAATACGTTGATTGCACAGTGCTCCAGCAGGGGGAAAATGAACCAGAAGCGAAGCTGTCAACTATCATACTAGAGAAAGCTTAATTGCAGTTGACAGTGGAGCTAGAATTAGCTTTTGTAGAGCACTTCCCCAGTGTGTGAGAATTAGAAAAACAGAGAGTTGAGAGCTTCATTGTAAAAATCTCACACACAGAGATTCATTCACATTCATTAGTGAATGAATCTCAAAACCAATTCACAATCAGTTTCCGTCCAAGCACGATGACGTTAAACTCTGTGTATGTAGTCTTTGAACAGAGACGTTAAACAAGTTCTGAGTGAACAGCCGTGGGCTGGTAGAGTCTAGGAGTTCTCGCAGCTGCTGGTTGCGGGATTGGGTCTGTACGCGTTGTATAGATCAAATCTTCTAGTGGAGCCTTCCGAGGTGGAAGAAGGGGAGACGTAGGACATTGAGGTCCGAACTTCCAGAAACAAATATGCTGAGTATTGTGTTCTTTAAGCTTTCAGCACTTGCATTTATCTTAGCATCACATAACGCATTTGATGGCATACACAGTTAGCACACTTGCACAGTTGAACAGATTTATGTTGTACATAAATCTGTTTGTGTTGTTTTAAAATATTAGGATTCAGTTCTGGTGTTTTCCGCATGTTTTATTAACATATCAGATCTGTCTCCGGTGCTCTCTTGTTTTAATGTTCAAGAACCCGAGGTATTGCACCTCATAATAGCAGCGCAAAATTTTAATTTTTTAGTAACAGCGCTTGCTTGCATTTATTTTTCCCATTTTTCGGTCCTAACAGAAAGAATTTATTTGCTGGGACGTGGGTAGTGAGAGTTACTACCTAGAAGAAGGGCGATCAACAAGAAGATTAGAGACCTACTGTTAAGTAGATGTTGGACAAATAATTGCTAGTATTTGTTGTATCTGGTTTTGTAATACAACTGGTCAGGAGTTATGGCCGTGAACTTATAGTGTATAAATCATTGTACAATGTATGCCCTGTTTATAAATAAACAGCCTTTACAACATAATTTGAGTTTCCTTAGCTCACCGTTGCATATTAAGAGTTAATCAAGAATATGAGGGAAACAAGTTTTTTTTTTTAAAAAAAGGTGTACGCATAAAACCAGATTCGACTTAGTAAACTCATTGGTTTAACTAGTCGCCATAAGATGAGATTAGAATAATTGTGGGAAGAGAGTCTCACAAGCTTAGAAAGGGTGCAGAGAGCTGGTGGCGAGGTGCTTCTAGTACTTTGTTGTAGACCGGCGTTGGGATTACTTGGGATAGCTTTTGCGAGACTTTTAGGTAGGAGTATGTTCCTGAGTCATACGTGAATGCCCGTGAGCGGGAGTTTGATCATCTGGAGCAGGGCTCGATGTCTGTTCGGGAGTATGCTAGTAGTTTTCTTCTTTGTTAGCGTACGTCCCTCATGTTTCTGGCCATGAAAGGACCAAGAGGACCAGATTTTTAGAGGGTTTAAATGAGGAACTGTATCAAATGGTGCTGACAAGAAAACCCAAGACTTATGCTGAAGCAGTTGATAGTGAAGAGTCGTCGTGCTCGTAGGCAGTTGGTAGCGCAGGGTGGTCATCCTGCTGGTCAGGGAGCACAGTCTTCGCAGTCTTCCCAGTCAGCCCATCAGCCCCAGAAGCAGCAACAACCGCAGGTGGCACAGCAGTCTGGCTGTCAGAGGTTTCGACCCCGTGGTCAACAGTTCAAGAATAAGTCTGGTTCGAGCTCTTCTGGTTCAGGTAGCTCAAGTAGCAGTGGTTCTCGGGCTGAGTTCTGTGGTTATTGTGGTGGCAAGCATCCTTCTACCCAGTGTTTCGGTGTGCAGGGCTCCTACAATCTTTGTGGTCAGTATGGGCATTTCGCTAGGGTGTGTCCGTCAGCTGGATCCCAGCAAGCCGTAGCCTCGCCTCAGGGTTGTGGAGGACAGTCTAGGGATCGTTCCCCTCAGTTTCAGCAGCCCAGGATTGGTGAGACACAGTTCAGGCCGTTCCAGCAGCCTGGTCCGTCGCGATTCGGACAGTCGTCTCAGCCGTTCTATTCTGGACCTCAGCATGCTCAGGCCAACGTCATTACTAGGGATCAGGCAGAGGAGAAGCCGAGCAGGGTGATCGCAGGTACATGTCTTGTTTTTTATTTCCTGCACGTGTGTTGTTTGACACCGTTGCATCGCATTCTTTCATCTCTGATTCTTTTGTCATTGAGCATGGTTTGCATACCATCCCTTTGCGCGATGCTGTACCGTTGCATCGCATTCTTTCATCTCTGATTCTTTTGTCATTGAGCATGGTTTGCATACCATCCCTTTGCGCGATGCTGTTTCTGTTTCTACCCCTGGCGGTGTGAGCCTGTTCTCCCAGGAGGTTTTGTTAGATGGCGTTTTGAGATTTGGTGATCATGTGTTGGTAGCGAATTTGATCCGTCTGATGTTGTGGGATTTCGATTGTATCGTTGGGATGGATGTGTTGTCCAACTATAGGGCCTCCGTGGATTGTTTCCATGAGATTGTTCGTTTTAGGCCTCTGTCTGGCGAGAAGTGGGACTTCTACGGCCAGGATTCTCGATCGAAGATCCCGTTAATGTCAGGGATGGAGATGTTCAGCTTGTTGTCCTTAGGGAATGCTGGTTTCATGATCTATGCTTTGGATGCGTCTTCTTATTCTCGTGTGCAGCTCAGTGACGTTCCCATGGTGCGACATTTTCTCGATGTTTTCTCGGAGGAGATTCCTGGTTTTCCTCCGAAGAGGGAGACTGACTTCAGCATTGAGCTGGTGCCTGGCACAGCTCCAATTTCTCGTGCTCCGTATCGTTTGGCGCCTGCGGAGTTGAGAGAACTCAAGGTGCAGTTGGAAGATTTGCTGTAGAAAGGTTTTATCAGACCTAGCATGTCGCCGTGGGGAGCGCCCATTTTGTTTGTGAAGAAGAAGGCTCAATGCGGATGTGCATTGATTTCCGCTAGTTGAATAAAGCGACTGTCAAAATAAGTACCCTTTACCCAGGATCGATGATCTGTTTGATCAGCTGCAAGGTTCTGCGGTATATTCGAAGATTGATCTTCGTTCAGGGTATCATCAGCTGAGGGTAAGAGATCAAGATGTCGCAAAGACTTCTTTTCATACTAGGTACGGGCATTTCGAGTTTCTGGTTATGCCATTTGGTTTGACTAACGCTCCTGCGGTCTTCATGGATTTGATGAACCGGGTCTTTAGAGAGTTCATAGATAAGTTCGTGATAGTGTTCATTGACGACATCTTGGTATATGCTAAGACTCCTTTGGAGCATAAGGAGCACCTGAGAATTGTCCTTCAGACGTTGCGAGACCAGCAGTTGTATGCTAAATTCTCCCTCGAAGATTGATCTTCGTCAGGGTATCATCAGCTGAGGGTAAGAGATCAAGATGTCGCAAAGACTTCTTTCATACTAGGTACGGGCATTTCGAGTTTCTGGTTATGCCATTTGGTTTGACTAACGCTCCTGCGGTCTTCATGGATTTGATGAACCGGGTCTTTAGAGAGTTCATAGATAAGTTCGTGATAGTGTTCATTGACGACATCTTGGTATATGCTAAGACTCCTTTGGAGCATAAGGAGCACCTGAGAATTGTCCTTCAGACGTTGCGAGACCAGCAGTTGTATGCTAAATTCTCCAAGTGCGAGTTTTGGCTGGATCGCGTCGTATTCTTGGGTCACGAAATTTCAGCCGAGGGGATTTTTGTGGATCCCAGTAAGTTTGATGCTGTTTTGAACTGGGAGCGTCCCAGGAATGTGTCAGAGATTCGCAGTTTCTTGGGTCTGGCTGCCTATTATCGTTGTTTCATTGAAGGATTATCTAGCATAGCAAAGCCGATGACTCAATTGACTCAGAAGGATAAGCGGTTTGTGTGGACTGAGAAATGCGAGAATGCTTTTCAATTGCTCAAAGAGAAGCTGACTACTGCACCTATGTTGGCTTTGTCGTCCGGATCAGGTGGCTTCGTTGTTTGTTCTGACGCTTCGCTCAATGGATTGGGCTGTGTTTTGATGCAGAATGGTCGAGTCATTGCGTATGTCTCGTGGAAGTTGAAACCGCATGAGACTCGTTATCCAGTCCATTATTTGGAGCTAGCATCCGTGGTCTTTGCGTTGAAGATCTGGCGTCACTAGATGTATGGCGAGCAATTTGTGGTGTACTCGGACCACAAGAGTTTGCAGTATTTGTTTTCGCAGCCTGACTTGAATATGAGACAGCGTCGTTGGATGGAGCTGCTGAAGGACTTTTATTGCGAGATTAAGTATCGGCCTGGGAAATCGAACGTAGTGGCCGATGCTTTGAGCAGGAAGACTAGTGAGATGCTTGGTTCGTTGAATATTTCTAAGTACCAGGAGCATCTTAACACTACTGGTTGGAGATTTTACCCGGCTGAGGATTGTGTTGTGGTTTCTTATTTCCAAGTGGAACCACAGATTGTTTCGACTATTCGAGCAGATCGAAGGACTGATCCTTCCATCCACGAGTTGAAGTTGAAGGTCAGGGCTGGAGAACTTGAGGATTATTCCGTTTCTTCTGATGGTTGCTTGAGGTTTCGTGGCAGGCTGGTTGTGCCTAACCTCATTGATTTGAAGGAGGAGATCCTTCGGGAAGCGCACTGCAGTAGACACAGTGTTCATCCTGGTGCATGGAATATGTACCGTGCGTTGAAGCCGCACTTCTGGTGGGCTGGCCTGAAGAGCAACGTTGCTGGTTTTGTCGCTCGTTGCTTGAACTGTCAGATGGTAAAGGCCGAGAGGATGAGATCTGGTGGTCTGTTGCAGAGTTTGGAAGTGCCCCAATGGAATTGGGAGCACATAGCGATGGATTTCGTGACGCATCTGCCTCGTACCAGCAGAGGATGCGATGCTATTTGGGTAGTTATCGACCAATTGTCGAAGTCTGCACATTTTATTCCCTATGGTATGACCTTTTATCTGAAGAAAATGGCGAAACTGTACGTCGATTTTGTGGTTAGATTGCACGGTTTGCCTGTTTCGATCGTTCAGACCGAGATCCAAGGTTTACTTCCAGGTTTTGGAAGAGTTTGCAAACAGCTTTGGTACCAGATTGGCTATGAGCACAGCATATCATCCCCAAACAGATGGCCAATCTGAGCGAACTATCCAGAGGTCGGAGGATATGTTAAGAGCTGTTGTGATGGATTTTGGAGGTAGCTGGCAAGAAGCGTTGTCCTTAGTGGAGTTTTCCTATAATTACAGCTATCAAGTGACGATTGGCATGGCGTCGTTTGAGTCTTTGTATGGCAGGAAGTGCAGATTGCCAGTATGTTGGGAAGAAGTGGGGGAGAAACAGCTATATGGCCCAGACTTTGTGCAGCAAATGAAGGATCATGTGGATCTAATTCAACAGCGGATGAAAGCTGCCCAGGATCGCCAAGCCAGTTATGCGAATAAGAGGCATAGACCTCTAGAGTTTCAGGTTGGTGATCAGGTATTCCTTAAAGTTTCTCCGTTTCGCAGTGTTATGCGCTTTGGTCACAAGGGAAAGTTAGCCCCTCGTTACGTCGGACCGTATGAAATAGTTGAGAGGATTGGCTCTTTGGCGTATCGGCTGTTGTTTCCTCCAGAATTGTCTTCTCTCCATGAAGTCTTTCATGTTTCCATGTTGAGGAAGTATGAGCTAGATCCGTCTCATGTGCTTAGAACTGACGAGGTTGAGCTAGATCAGACGTTGAGTTATCAGGAGTATCCCTTGCAGATCCTTGATAGAAAAGAGAAACAATTGAGGAATAAAACCATCCGTTGGTGATGGTTCAATGGAGCAAGCATGTCAGGCCCCGTGCTAATTACTAACAATTAACACACAATAAGCGCAAAAACACGGAAGCTTAAAATCAGGACTTAAAATTTTTTCGAAATACAGTGGGCCTGAACTTCAAATCATACATTCAAAGTATCGATAATCAAAATATAAGTTAACTCCAACTCATACAATCAGATAACAACATACATCAAATCAAAGACCGATCCCCAATACATAAAAACACGGGGCATCCCCCGGCTCGATACATATCATATATATAAACTGGGACTCAGGGACGTGGGGATCGACCAGCTGAACTTCCACTCTGCCCAACCTGGTTACCTGAAACTCCTGCAAATGGGCAACACAGACCCAAACAAGACAAAAGCAGGAAACAAGTACGAGGTCAAGCCTCAGTACGAAGAGCTATCAAAGCAGATAAACATGCAACATGCTATAAATCAATGCTATGAATGCATGAGGGCTATCAAGAAGTCGGATAGCTAAACCAGTCTATCAACTGGCAACTCAAATCAAGCCTCTATACCACGCGCAGCCAATCAGCCGGTGGAAATCATCGGTCCGTGATCATCGGGGCCCGTCAGCCCATCACAGCTCGGTGGTAGACACTCGAATCCGGTAGTCACCACTCCGACGATAGCGTTGGACTTTTCGGGACGACTCAACAGTCGGCCAGTCACAACGTGGCACCCAAATCAAGTAATCAAATCAATCTATCAATTCAGGCTCAAGATGTATGCATGAATGCAATTCAATATCAATGCTTAATGCATACAATTCATAATACGTGCAAACAGAATGTATAGCTCAAGCAATTCATCAAACTGTTCCACGTAAACACATAGCAGCAAAGTCACGGATTTCACAACATTGAAATATAGACATGTTCACGCTCAAAGCTGCTAAGGGCTGCTCAATCGTACCTCGAAACCACAAATTCTACCTCACAAATTCGAACAGGGCACGGCAACACTCACGACCAGAAACCAGCAGCTTTCGCGATCTTCTCCAAGGTCGTTCTGCAGCTTCAAATGGGTAGCAATCGAAACAGAAGTTCACAGGGAACCCAGCGCCACCGAAATCACTCAAATCTTCGGCGGAGAACGACGAAAATCTAGGGAAGAAATGTCTCGGTGAACAGTAGCTCTACGAGGGTTTGAGAAAGAAGAGATAAGGAATGGCTGGCTCAAAATAATTCTAAGTGTCGATCAACACCTCTATATATACATCTCAATTCTCTCGACTACTGATCACCAAATCCAGTCGACGTGAACAGTAGGAATTTTACGACTGGCACTCATTCTTCCTATAACAAACTAGCCGCAACAATCCAGTCGCAACTATCCAAAACGTGGAGCTTAACTAAATCAAACAACGCCGTTACTCACGCGAGTATCACTACCAGCAGTTGCTCACCCAGTCGCAACACAATTCCTCCCGCGACTGGTTCTTCAATTCATCGACTGGTCATTCTCTCACGAGCGCAATGACTGCCAGACGCAACACAAGCGCAACAACTGATTTTCCATTTCCACCAGCTGCAAGCTACAGTAACCATCAAATTCCAAATCCTACCAGTCGTTGGCTACAGTACGGTTGATTCAATACTTGGAGAAATTCGACAACTCTATATCTTCAAAATTCACGTGGCTAATCCCAAACAATAAAAATTAACCACTAATCTAAATCTGAATCCTCACATTCTCCCCACCTTAAGGGATTTCGTCCTCGAAATCAAAGGTAAGCTGAGGGAAGAAAACAATCAATCATGCAAATCAACACCAGCAGCTACTGAAATTCGAAGTTAAAACCAGAAATTTACCTGGAAATGTTGCACGATCAGTGCTCAAACAGATGGGGCCAATCCTGCCGCATCTTTTCCTCAACCTCCCAGGTCGCTTCTTCTCGGCCATGCTTGCTCCATTGGACCATCACCAACGGAATTATCTTGTTCCTCAGATGCTTATCCTTCCTATCCAAGATCTGTGCCGGATATTCGACATAACTCAAGGCAGAATCCAGCTCAACTTCTTCAGTTATCAAAACATGGGACGGATCCGGCTCATACTTTCTCAACATTGACACATGAAACACGTCATGCATCGCGGCTAACTCCTCGGGCAGCCTCAGTATATAAGCCAATTGTCCAATCCTCTCGATAATCTCAAAGGTACCAACGAATCTGGGAGCCAATTTGCCTTTAAATCTGAATCTCATCATGCTCTTGAAAGGAGAAATCTTGAGAAACACACGATCGCCCACCTCAAACTCTAACGGTCGACGTCTACGATTCTCATAACTCGAGAAACGGTCTTGGGCAGCCTTCATTCTACTCCGGATCAAATCAATTTGATCTTTCATATGCTGAACAAACTCCGATGTAGAAATTTGTCTATCACCAACTTCTTCCCAACAAATCGGGGATCTGCACTTTCGACCATACAAAGCTTCAAACGGAGCCATTCCAATAGTGACTTGGTAGCTGTTGTTATACGAAAACTCCACCAAGGAAAGCGAATCCTGCCAGCCACCGCTGAAATCCATCACTACCGCTCGCAACATATCCTCTAAAGTCTGGATAGTCCGCTCAGACTGTCCGTCTGTCTGTGGGTGATAGGCTGTGCTCATCGCCAATCTCGAACCCATAGCTGCTTGCAGACTCTTCCAAAAACGAGAAGTAAACCTCGGATCTCTGTCAGACACTATCGAAACAGGAACTCCATGCAATCTAACCACATGGTCGATATACAACTTCGCCATCTTTTTCATCGAACACCTCACATCATAGGGAATGAAATGGGCTGACTTCGAAAGTCTATCAATCACAACCCAAATCGCATC
>KQ995708.1:120254-158311 GCA_001598015.1 Dorcoceras hygrometricum
CAGAACCAGAGCTCACGGAACCAGAGGAACTCGAATGGCCCTTCTTCTTGAATTGCTTCCCTCGCGGTCGGAACTGCTGGCGACTCGACTGCTGTGACCCCTGAGGAGATTGATACGACTGCAACATCGCCTGAGCTGGCTGAGAAGCACGCGCGGTCGTCTGATGCACTATAGCCTCGGGATCCATCAAACTCTCCTCAATATCCACTGCATTGTTCACAGCTTCCATGAAAGTCGCCGGGGACCCAGACAACACCATCCGATAAAGGTCAGGTCTCAAGGCCTTCAAGAACTTGTTCCTCTTCGTTCGCTCTTGATTCGCCACAGGTAGCATGTACAATAGAAGCGCAGAAAACCTCCTCGCATACTCGGCCACACGCATATCACCCTGCTTCAGGTTATCAAACTCGCGCTCTCGGCTGGTGAAATAGGACTCTGGAGTGTATTCCCGTCGAAAAGCCTCACATAAACCATCCCAGGTGAGCACCGTACCATTATCACAAAGCATCCTAGAAGTACCCCTCCACCAGCGCTGCGCATCCTCTCACAACTGTAGCACTGCCAACTTCAGTCTCTTTTCCGGAGCGTACTCCAAGGTATCAAATAATTCCTCCATCTGGAAGAGCCACGCCTCGGCCCTAGCACCACCCTCATTACCGGAAAACGTCGGTGGGTTCGTTTGTTGAAATCGGGCTAAGACCAACTCCATTCCACCTATCTGCCTAGTGACGTCCTCAACCTGAGCGTCGTCATCACTACCTGCTCTAGATTCCTCTACGGAACGTCTAGTCCTCCTACCTCCTTCTCGTCTCGGCGGCATCTAAACAAGCCTAGAGGTAAGATCTCACAGCAGATAGACTAACAAGACAGATAATAGATCACATAAGTCACAGAGGCAATCAAAATCAAATCAAAACTCTGTGCCTAGACTCGAGTGTGATCAAAAGAAATCAAGCTTATCCCAGTTTAAGCTTTGATACCAAAAATGTCAGGCCCCGTGCTAATTACTAACAATTAACAAATAATAAGCGACAAAAACACGGAAGCTTAAAATCAGGACTTAAAAATTTTCGAAATACAATGGGCCTGAACTTCAAATCATACATTCAAAGTATCGATAATCAAAATATAAGTTAACTCCAACTCATACAGTCAGATAACAACATACATCAAATCAAAGACCGATCCCCAATACATAAAAACACGGGGCATCCCCTGGCTCGATACATATCATATATATAAACTGGGACTCAGGGACGTGGGGATCAACCAGCTGAACTTCCACTCTGCCCAACCTGGTTACCTGAAACTCCTGCAAATGGGCAACGCAGACCCAAACAAGACAAAATCAGGAAACAAGTACGAGGTCAAGACTCAGTACGAAGAGCTATCAAAGCAGATAAACATGCAACATGCTATAAATCAATGCTATTAATGCATGAGGGCTATCAAGAAGTCGGATAGCTAAACCAGTCTATCAACTGGCAACTCAAATCAAGCCTCTATACCACACGCAGCCAATCAGCCGGTGGAAATCATCGGTCCGTGATCATCGGGGCCCGTAAGCCCATCACAGCTCGGTGGTAGACACTCGAATCCGGTAGTCACCACTCCCACGATAGCGTTGGACTTTTCGGGCACGACTCAACAGTCGGCCAGTCACAACGTGGCACCCAAATCAGGTAATCAAATCTATCAATTCAGGCTCAAGATGTATGCATGAATGCAATTCAATATCAATGCTTAATGCATACAATTCATAATACATGCAAACAGAATGTATAGCTCAAGCAATTCATCAAACTGTTCCACGTAAACACATAGCAGCAAAGTCACGGATTTCACAACATTGAAATATAGACATGTTCACGCTCAAAGCTGCTAAGGGCTGCTCAATCGTACCTCGAATCCACAAATTCTACCTCACAAATTCGAACAGGGCACGGCAGCACTCACGACCAGAAACCTGAAGCTTTCGCGATCTTCTCCAAGGTCGTTCTGCAGCTTCAAATGGGTAGCAATCGAAAGAGAAGTTCATAGGGAACCCAGCGCCACCGAAATCACTCAAATCTTCGGCGGAGAACGACGAAAATCTAGGGAAGAAATGTCTCGGTGAACTGTAGCTCTACGAGGGTTTGAGAAAGAAGAGATAAGGAATGGCTGGCTCAAAATAATTCTAAGTGTCGATCAACACCTCTATATATACATCTCAATTCTCTCGACTACTAATCACCAAATCCAGTCGACGTGAACAGTAGGAATCTTACGACTGGCACTCATTCTTCCTACAACAAACCAGCCGCAACTATCCAGTCGCAACTATCCAGTCGGAACTATCCAGTCGCAACTATCCAAAACGTGGAGCTTAACTAAATCAAACGACGCCGTTACTCACGCGAGTATCGCTACCAGCAGTTTCTCACCCAGTCGCAACACAATTCCTCCCGCGACTGGTTCTTCAATTCATCGACTGGTCATTCTCTCACGAGCGCAACGACTGCCAGACGCAACACAAGCGCAACAACTGATTTTCCATTTCCACCAGCTGCAAGCTACAGTAACCATCAAATTCCAAATCCTACCAGTCGTTGGCTACAGTACGGTTGATTCAATACTTGGAGAAATTCGACAACTCTATATCTTCAAAATTCACGTGGTTAATCCCAAACAATAAAAATTAACCACTAATCTAAATCTGAATCCTCACAGAGCATGGCAGGGAAGAAGCTACATGGGAGCTGGAGGAAAAGATACAGCGCGAGTGGCCGCATCTGTTTGAGTAGTTGTTGTACTAGATTCCCAGTAGTGGTAGTTGTTGGTTGTATTTCTTTCCTAGTTGTTGTTATTTGCTTGCTCAGTTATCTTGAACTCTTGGCCATGTGTTAGGAGAATTTCTGTTTTGATAACCTGTTGTTGAGTTGTATTTTCAGAATTTTTGCGTGATTTCGAGGATGAAATCCTTTTTAGTGGGGGATAAATGTGAGACCTGAAATGAATAAAAGATTAATTGTTGGATTAATCAAATTGTAAGAAATTCTTGATGTTCAGATTTCAATTTGAAGGTCTGTTTGCATTTTCGGGTCAGATTTCACATTTAGAGCAATTCTGGGAATTTTGATATTTGTGAGTTAGAAATCTGTTTTGGGTGCTCGGGTGAGATCTGCTCGGTTTTGTGTGGGATCTGTTCGAATTCTTGGTGAAAGCTGATCGGTTTGGTGAAATCTGGATGCTTGGTGTTGCGGCGTGTTTTGTTTGCGTGTGAAATCTGTTTTGCATGTTTAGCGTGCGAGTGAACAGCTTTCTTCCAGCGATCAGCGTGTTTTGTAGCGAGAGAACATAATACGCCGTCGTTTAAGAGAGATCTGATATTTCGTTAGTGCTAGGATCTGATTTCGAGTCTGCCCGCGTGTTTTGTGTTGAGCGCAATACGATGTCGTTTAGATAAGTTAATACGGTGTCGTTTGCCTTAGCGTTTGGTTGTGAGATCTGATGAGCGTGATCGCTGGTGCGCGGGACAACGTATAGCGCTGGTATTCAGATTCACCAATACGTCACCGTTTTGGTTAGCGCTTGATGGAGAGATCTGTGGCGCGAGATTTAGCGTTTAGCGTTTGTTTGAGCAGATGTCTCCAGCCGTTAGAGTTTTGTTTTTAGACTTCTCCGTGGTTTTAGAGCGACGTCGTTTCGTTGTTGAGAGCTGTTTAACGCATGCGTTAATTTTTTGAGGGATCTGGTTTTTTCGGTGTATGTTTTAGCAGATTTCATGCGTGTATATATATATGTAAGAAGCGTTGGCCTTCAATTATATTAGCCGATCCCATAGTTAGCAAAATTCTCCCGACTTTCATTCTTCGCTCAAACCCTCGGGTACTGTTCACCGTGAGCTTCTCCGGCGAATTCCCGTCATTTCCAGCCACCATTTTAGACGTCCGAGGTAGCGTTGGAATCCTCTCGATAAGCTCTTTCATCCTATACCACTTTTGGAGGCTGCGATTGGCTGGTTGTGGAACGCGAAATTTCTGCCCGTTTGTGCGTTGTGTAGTTTAGGTAGAACTTCGTTCTTTTTACGATGAGATCTTGTTCCTAGCCTTGAATTAAGCTTCCTGTTAAGTTGTAATGTTGGATTGGTCGCTGGTTTGAGTGTATGACTCCAGCCGTGAGTTTCTGTAGATGGCCGTGACTTTAAATCCTCTCGATAAGCTCTTTCATCCTATACCACTTTTGGAGGCTGCGATTGGCTGGTTGTGGAACGCGAAATTTCTGCCCGTTTGTGCGTTGTGTAGTTTAGGTAGAACTTCGTTCTTTTTACGATGAGATCTTGTTCCTAGCCTTGAATTAAGCTTCCTGTTAAGTTGTAATGTTGGGATTGGTCGCTGGTTTGAGTGTATGACTCCCAGCCGTGAGTTTCTGTAGATGGCCGTGACTTTCTGTGTAATTCCTGAGATTGTTTTGTACGTTGTTTGATTCGGCAGGTGTTGGAATTAGATTTCTCGGGCTCTTTGCTGTGGTAATCGTTACACAAAATCACGGTACGGATCTTGAGCTTGAAATTCAGCTTGGATTTGGCATGGGATTGAATGTGAGAGCTGATATGCATCGCTGATTGGAATTGTCGTGCATAATTGCTGTGTATTTCTTGATGTTGCATTTGTGTTATGCTAGCTGCTATCGGTTGATTTCATACACGCATTTGGTCATGTGCATTTCAGATCCCTTGCTTTGTATCTTGTTGTATTGTGCTGTTGTTTAGGATGCGAGGGAGAGTGGCGATACCGCACTCTCATCTCCCTGTTGGGATCTGTTAGCCCTCATGCGCCGAATGGTTAACTACCACAGTTCATGAGTTGTGCAACGGCAGGTTGAGCTGTTTGATGCATCTGGTATTCGGGTGTAGTGTCAAGGCGAGTGGCTCATTACCACACTTTGAACACACACCAGTGGCCACCATTTGTTGCAGATTCATTTGAGCTATGCTTTGAGTTCCTTGGCTCCTTTCCTATTGTAGCCTTCAACGGTTGTCCTGTGTCTCATGCATAGCATCTGCATTTTATCTTATGCTGTTTCTTTGGTTGTTTCAGTTGCTCTCCGTACTGGGGTTTGACCCCATGTACCTTTGGGGCTTGGTTTGTTTGTTTGCCTGTTGTTGTTCAGGTTTCCCAGGTTATTCAGCTGGTCATGGTGCTGACCCAGCTAGAGGTGCCCCAGGAGGTGGTTAGAGTATCCCAGTAGCGTATAGTATATATATATGTATCGGTATAGTTAGCCAGGGGATGCCCTGTGCTATTGTTGTATTTTTTTGTTCTCAGTTGTGGTTGTTACAAGGTATTTGATACATGTTTATGCTGTACCGTTGGTTGTGATGGTTTTGTTAAACTGAGATATCTATTTTGAGTATTGTCGTATTTTAAATTATATCGTTTTAAACCGTCAGGCCAAAAGAAAAATATTTTACCCGCTTTTTAGTAGCTTCCGCTTGTGTTTGTGTGATTTTACTCTGTTGTGAGCACGAGGCCTGACATTCACGCTCTGATATGAAATCTAATATGTTCTAAACTGAACGTTGTTCTTGAGCTCTGAGATTTTCTCTGTGCTGCTCTTCGCTGTAAGCTGTCTCTGCGTTACCTTAGCTCTAAGCTGTTTCTGCGTTGCCGTAGCTCTAAGCTGTTACGTTCCCATAGTCTATTGAAAGCTGTTCTCTGTACGAAGCTCCAATCTGAATCTTCTCTAATTTGATTCCTTCTCTAAGCACTGTTCTGATTTTGAACTTCTAATCTAATCTTTCCCATGTCGCTCTGATCTGTTTCTACAAGCTCTGAAATGAAAAGCGATGATCAAAGCTATCTACTTGCATTGATCTGAATCGCAACGATCTGAGCTGATATGCGTATTTCTGAACTGATCTACTTGATCTAAGCTTATATCCGACGTCCTAAACTGATCGACACGTTCTGAGCTGTTCGACTTGCTCTGAGCTGATCTGCGACGTCCTGAGATGAATAACGACCTTGTAGACTGTTATACTTTCTATGACCTGAAATTGTGAGACCCGAAAGTTTAGAAGGATTATTTGAGTTAATTAATCGGGTTTTGCTGGATTCAGATTTGAGCGAACGAGTCTGGGTGTCCCGCTTTGAGTCGATATGCTTGGAGAAGCTATCGGGCTTTGTATAAGTCCTTGGAACAGATCTGGAAGGTTAGAGTTTAATTGCGGGATCTGTGTAGTTGTGAGCGTTGATCATCGCTGAATGATTGTGTTCAGCAGTCGTGGTGGAATCCGTCGTCGCTGGTGTTCAGTTGTGAGCTATCGTGTGCTGTAGCGAGTAGCTAAACACGTCGTTTGGATTAGTTGGAACGACAGAGTTTTGGTTTAGCGGGCAAGACTCAGCAGTGAGCAGCGTTGGTCTTCAGATTTGATAGAGATCTGAGTGTTAGAGAGCGACGCCGTCTTGGGTTTCAGATTCCTCTTTTGCTAGCGATTCAGATCTGAGTAGCGGGTGACGTATCCAGTTGCGATAGTGGACTTGTGCGACATCGTTTGTTTTAGTAGAGATCTGCTTTGGCATAGAGTGAGATCTGTTGCAAGATCTGGACCTAGCAGGAATATCAGCTTTGTTCTTTAAGTTGTCGACGGGATCTGTTCAGCAAACATGGACAGATTTGAGTATATAAGAGGACTAGCTTTGTTCTTTAAGTTGTCGACGGGATCTGTTCAGCAAACATGGACAGATTTGAGTATATAAGAGGACTTGGTCTACGTTGTCTTGTATTGTTTCCCGACACTTAGAATATTTCCCGATTGTTGAACTCCGTCGCGATACCCTAGCTACGTTTCACCGAACCTTGAATTCTCCGATTACCGACGGTAGGCAGCTCCGATTGAAGTAAGAGTGGTAGTGCTGGACTCCTCTTGCTGAGATGCTTCGTTTGGTGTTGCTTTTGGACGTTTACTTGAAGCTGGTGAGGTGTGCTAAGACATCTCCCTTATGTAGTCTGTTAGTGTTCCGTCCTATCTTGTTGGGGTAAGTGTTCAGACCCTACTGTGTGTTTGTTTAGAACTCTATGTTGAGATAGAAGGGTAGTATAGCGTTGGTCGAGTTCGTAGCTCCCAGCTGTTGCTTTCCAGTGTTTTGGTTCATGAGTAGTTGTTGTGATTGGCTTAGCAGGTGAGATCTATGTTGTTCGGGACCCTGTTGTAGTAATTGTAGCACAGAACACTTGAGGTATGGATGTGAGCTTGTTTTACAGCTTTGGATTGAGCATGAGTGATTATGCTTGTTGCTGTGTATGCTTTGCATAATGTATATGTTTCTGTGTTGATCATTGCATCTGTTGCATACACGCATTTATCTCTTGAGCTCAGATCTGTTGAAGAGGTGCCTTGTATCTTTGCTCTGAGCGTACCAGGATGATGTTGAGGCTGACCGGGTAACACACATACCTCATCTCCCTGCTGGGACCTGTTAGCCACTATGAGCGGAGTGGGTAGCTCCCACGTCTCATGAGTTGGGCAACAGCGGGTTGAGCTATGTGTTGCATCTGGTGCCGTGTGCTGAGACGAGTGGGTAGCTCCCATATACTCACACAACCCGTGGCCACTGTTAACTGTTGTTCAGTTGTATTTGTTCTTGATTAGCTTTGAGATTCCTTGGCTCCCTGCAGTTGTTTGTAGCCTTCTGTTGTGCTCAGCTGTTCATGCATAGCATCTTCATATTACTTGTTGCTTTCCGTTAGTTCTTTTATTTTGCTCTCCGTACTGGGGTTTGACCCCGTGTTCCTTTGGGACTAGTGTTGTTTTCCTGTGTATGTGTCTTCAGGTTATCATGGTTACTCTGCTCGTCATGGAGTAGACCCAACTGGAGGTGCCCCAGGAGGTGGTTAGAGTGTCCCAGTTAGCGTATAGCATATGTGTATAAGCACTGTTAGTCGGGGGATGCCTTGTGCTTTATTGTATTTCAGTTGCTTTCTGTAGTGCTTGTATCTGTTGAATGTTGTACTGTTGTACTGAGTAATTTTAATTACTTGGATATTTTGAGTATTACAGTATTTTAAATTATATGTTTAATCAGTCAGGCCAAAGCGAAAATTTCAAGCCACTTTTGTATGCTTCCGCCATTGTTTTGCGTGGTTTAACTCTGTATTGTGCACGAGTCCTGACATTTTTGGTATCTGTTAGGATCAAGCACTTACCACTAGGCCTAAAGCTATAGCTGTTAGCCAAGGTGCAACTTTATTTCCTTATAATGTGTCACCGCAGAGTGCACCTATTATGTGCGTTAGGGTTGGGCTGTTAGGCCCATGAGTCAGGGGAGGTGCGTGTCTAACTGCTGGTACTGTCTCAATTCCCTTAGAGATCAGTCTTACCCTTCCCCTGCCGTCGGCCCTATCCCCAACAGAGATAGTATTACCCGTTAAGATCTGGCATCACATTTTTACAGCCCACATGGCCAACCAGATCAAGCGGCGCAACGTCAGCAGCTTGACGTACGAGAACTTCCCAGGAGGTCACCCATCCCAGTACTGTTCTCACCCATGCACGCTTAACTCAACAATATCATAACTTAAGCTGGGATAAGCTCGATTTCTTTGATCACACTTGAGTCTAGGCACAATGTTGCATGTTGCATGTGCTTGACTATGTGATCTATGTGATATATATGTTGTTGTATGACCTTACCCTCTAAGTGCCTTCGTAGATGCTGCCTAGACGTAGGGGTAGAGGTAGAGGGCAGTTTCAGGAAGAGTCCGAAGGTCAGAACAAGGAAGTGCAGCGTAGTGTTCCTCGTCGTGGTCGCGATAGACAGGTTGACTTTAAGGTAGATGAGCTGGCAGCCCGTGTGGACGATATGGAACTGGTGATGGCGAGGTTTCAGTGAATGAACCCTCAGACGTTCAATGGCGATGAGCCTAGTTCCGATGCTGAGTCTTGGTTTCAGCATATTACCGGGTTGTTCGACCGTGTCAGGTACGATGATGAGCGTAGGCTGAGTTTAGCTACATTTCAGTTGAGAAGAAGTGTCGAGCGTTGGTGGAGAGGTGCTTCTAGGACTCTCGAGGAGACAGGTGTGGGGATTTCGTGGAGTAGCTTTTGTACTGCCTTTCGTCAGGAGTACGTTCCGGAATCTTTTGTGAATGCCAGGGAGCGAGAGTTCGATAACCTGGTTCAGGGTTCTATGTCCGTGGGAGAGTATGCCCGGAGATTTTCTTCTCTTCTTGCGTATGTTCCGCATGTCGCTGGCTGAGAGAAGGCGAAAAGGAACAAGTTCATGGAGGGGCTCAATGAAGATCTGTATTCTTTTGTGTTGGTGGGTTCACCGGCGAGCTATGCAGAAGCGGTGGACAGGGCTATAGACATTGCGTATGTTCCGCATGTCGCTGGCTGAGAGAAGGCGAAAAGGAACAAGTTCATGGAGGGGCTCAATGAAGATCTGTATTCTTTTGTGTTGGTGGGTTCACCGGCGAGCTATGCAGAAGCGGTGGACAGGGCTATAGACATTGAGGAAGGACTGCAGAATCGTCTGTCTCATGTCAGGCCGCTAGGGGTGCAAGGTAGTCGTCCCGTGGTTCTGGGGGTGCAACCTTCCCAGTCGGTGCAGTCGTCTCATCCACCCCAACAGCAGGTAGCCCAGCTGCCCGGACACCAGAGGTTTAGGCCTCGTGGTCGTCAGTTTAAGAAGAATTATGGTTCGAGTTCTTCTGGCTCGGGTAGTTCGAGCAGTGGCAGTAGCTCCAAGGTCGAGTATTGTGGCCAGTGTGGAGGAAAACATCCTACAGCGTAGTGTGTAGGTGTGCAGGGTTCATGAAATGTTTGCGGTCAGTATGGGCACTTTGCGAGAGTGTGTCCTTTGTCTGGATCTAAGCATACCGCCGCTCCACCGTAGGGTCGAGGTGGATCGTCTAGAGGTCGTTATTTTCCTGCTCCGCAACAGAGGTTAGGGGAGCCTCAGTTTACGCCGTTTTAGCATCCTGGTCCTTCACGATTTGGACAGTCTTCCCATCCTCAGTTTTCCGGACCTCAGTTTGCTCAAGTGAATGCCATGACTAGGGAGCAGGAAGAAGGCACGCCAGGCGGAGGAGTGATCGCAGGTACTTGTTTTGTTTTTGATATTCCTGCGTGTGTATTGTTTGATACAGGAGCATCACATTCTTTTATTGCTGATGCATTTGTGGTTGAGCATGGTTTGTATACCACTACTTTATGTGATGTTGTATCTGTTGCGACTCCTGCCGGAACGAGCTTGTTTTCCCAAGAGATCTTGTTGAATGGTATTCTTAGGTTTGGCGAGAATGTAATGTTAGCCAACCTGATCAGGCTAGTGATGTGGGATTTCGATTGCATCATGGGAATGGACGTGTTGTCAAGCTATAGGGCCACTGTGGATTGTTTCCATGGCGTTGTGCGATTTAGGCCCCAGCCTGGCGAGAAATGGAATTTCTATGGCCAAGATTCCCAGTCGAAGATTCCTTTAGTCTCTGTGATGGAGATGTTTAGCCTGCTGTCGCTAGAGAATGCTGGTTTTATGATCTATGCCTTAGATGCATCTTCTTCTTCGAGGGTAGTGCTTAGTAGAGTTCCCGTTGTTCACCATTTCCCAGATGTGTTCCCGGAGGATATTCCTGGTTTTCCCCCGAGGCAGGAGATAGACTTCAGCATTGAGTTGGTACCTTGTACAGCTCCGATTTCGCGTTCTACGTATCGTTTAGCGCCTGCTGAGTTGAGGGAGCTTAAGGTTCAGCTTAGTGATTTGCTGGAGAATGGATTTATTAGGACTAGCATGTCCCCATGGGGAGCGCCTATCTTGTTTGTTAAGAATAAAGACGGGTCGATGAGGATGTGTATCGACTTTAGGCAGTTGAACAAGGCGACAGTGAAGAATAAGTACCATCTACCTAGGATCTATGACTTGTTTGATCGGCTTCAGGGTTCGGCTGTGTTTTCGAATATCGATCTGCGTTTTGGCTATCATCAATTGCGCATCCGAGAGTAGGATGTTGAGAAGACTTCGTTTCGTACAAGGTATGGGCATTACGAGTTTCTAGTTATGCCTTTCGGTTTGACGAATGCTCCCGTAGTTTTTATGGATTTGATGAATAGAGTCTTTAGAGATTTCATCGATCAGTTTGTAATTGTGTTTATCGATGACATTTTGGTGTACTCTAAGACTCCGTTGCAGCACAAAGAGCATTTGAAGTTGGTTCTTCAGAAGCTTCGAGACTCGCGGCTATATGCTAAGTTCTCCAAGTGCGAGTTTTGTTTGGACCGGGTTGTGTTTCTGGGTCATGTGATTTCATCCGATGGTATTTCTGTGGAGTTATGCCTTTCGGTTTGACGAATGCTCCCGTAGTTTTTATGGATTTGATGAATAGAGTCTTTAGAGATTTCATCGATCAGTTTGTAATTGTGTTTATCGATGACATTTTGGTGTACTCTAAGACTCCGTTGCAGCACAAAGAGCATTTGAAGTTGGTTCTTCAGAAGCTTCGAGACTCGCGGCTATATGCTAAGTTCTCCAAGTGCGAGTTTTGTTTGGACCGGGTTGTGTTTCTGGGTCATGTGATTTCATCCGATGGTATTTCTGTGGATCCCAGTAAGGTTGAGGCAGTGATTAACTGGGAGCGTCCCAAGAATGTTGCTGAGAATCGTAGTTTCTTGGGATTGGCTGGCTATTATCGGCGCTTTATAGAGGGATTCTCTTAGTATAGCTAAGCCAATGACGCAGTTGACTCAGAAGGACAAGAGGTTTGTGTGGACTGAGCAATGCGAGAATAGTTTTCTGTTGCTCAAGGAGAAGCTAACTACTGCACCTGTGTTAGCCTTGCCGTGTGGTTCAGGTGGTTTTGTTGTTTGTGCAGATGCTTCCTTGAATGGATTGGGTTGTGTATTGATGCAGAATGGTCGAGTCATTGCGTATGCCTCTAGACAGTTTAAGCCGCATGAGACTCGTTCCCAGTTCATGATTTGGAGTTAGCAGCAGTGGTTTTTGCTTTGAAGATTTGGCGTCACTACCTGTATGGTGAGCAATTTGTGTTAGAGTAGATGACCAACTAGCCAACTTGTGGCGTGTGGGTTTTATAGACTCTTCTATATGACAATCTTTATTTATGAAATACGCATTTATTTATGGCACTCTTTATTTTCATTGTGTTATATAATGTTAACAATTGTGTTGGATAAATACCTAGAATGCGCCATAGTGTATGTTAGATGTGATAGTGGATATGATGGCTATCATGAAACACATCTAATAGTCACTGTGCATTCTGAATACGTTCCTAGTCGATTGAACCGTCAAAATGAGGATAAGGCCGCCCGAGCTTGACACTAGCATATGCAATGTGAAGTACCATGTTTCATTGGTAGGGAACATTGTGATGTTCTGAGCATGCAAATGGATAGTGACCTGTGATCTATCGAACTACCCTCGTTCGGACTTTCCAAGTGGTTACCATTTGTCGAGTGGATAAGTCCGAGGTCTTGGTTGTACTGATTAGTCCTCACTACTCGAAACGTCATTGAGACTCCACATGATAGGCGCCTCCCTTTGACACGTTTTCCGACTCACTTGGGGTCATTAGGCGGCAGGATTGGGTGAGGTCCCGATGAATGTAGGAGTCGATGCTTCGTTGTCGAGGATTCACCGCTCGCTTTCATGCGTGGATATCCTATGCTATCTGGGGGATAATAGTGTATGAATCTCTGGCAAGAGTACTGGATATATTTTAGGTAAATGGGTTTGTCTAGTAACACTCGCGATGTCACTATTCGATCTCCAAGATGTATGCATAGTTATCGGATCTTTAGCGACTCTCGATTTACCAATGATCGTTGATCTGATCGGGATATATGTGTTGAAAGGACCGTACTGTACGCTAACCACGACCAACTGGTTCTTGCAGGCACTATCAGTGATACCTAGGAGATCATGGGGCAATGTTTCTAGGCGCTTTACCATGATCCGATGGGCAAGTCCGAAATTGTGATTTCGGAGCCGCAATGGTTGTGGGCCCATGGCTAGCTGTATCCCTGAACCATTGAGGGTCACACAAGTACTGGATTCATGATTCCCGCACGGAAACTGAGCTCAATATGTTGAGCATAGGAAGAGGATTTTAGGGAGTGCGACTTCTTAAAAGTCAACAGGGGTCAAATTGTGATTTCCCAAAGTTGAGGGGCTAAACTACTATTTTTGGGCTAGATGATCTGGAAAATTGTTTTTCGCATCATAATATTCAGTTTTGAAAACTGATTCGATCGGTCTGATCTGATCGTCGATGGGAATTATAATGAAGCCGTAGTGACAGGATTGAACCGAATGTTCATATGGACCTATGCCTGACCCAAGTCCATTGGGCCGGTTCAAGCCCATCACTTAATTATAACTAGACTTGGTCTAGGGCTTCATGTGAGATAACTACACTCTCATAAAACCCTAGCCACCCTCTCTCGGCCGCCCACTCCTCTCCCTCACATCGCCGCCGCCGGCCGCCGCCCCGTGCCGCCGCCGTGTGCCGCCACCTACGTGATCGGACTTGTTTCGATCAGCGCAACGAGGAGTTTCCGTCCGTGCCAGAATCCGTCAGATCTTCTTGGTGCGGCGCTGCCACGCACATCGCGGCAAGCGTGTGGCCGAGTGCCGCACGCTATATGGTGGCAGCGGCCGCCGCCGTGCGGCCGCCGTCCGGTGATGCTTCCGGCAGCGTTGCGACGGCTACTGTCTTCTAGTTTAAGTTCGGGCCTGTCCCGGGCAGCCCATGAAGTTTTCGGGCCAATATTCGATATTGGGCCGATTTTGGTCGGACCAAAATTGATTTTGAAATTTTTGAGATTTTGGGCCTAAAATTGTTTAAGCCCAATATGATGCAATCAAAATTACAAAATATGATTTTAGTTATGGAATTTGATTTTATAATTAAAATATGATTTTGTTGATTAAAATATGATTTTGTCGACAAAATGCGATTTTATTATAAAATACGATTTTATAATTAAAATATGATTTTGTAGGAAATTATCAAATATGATTTGATTATTTAAATTTATGCAAATTAATTAGATTGATTGCATGTTTGGGATGATCGAGAGTCGTGCCCAATGTGTTAGGTGTATGCTATAGGTTTTGCGATTTTTGTTTATATATATTGTTGATATCGTTATTAAAGTGATCTGTTTGTGGCCCGTTCCCACCCCTACAAATTTGTATCCCAATGTGACATGGAAATTTAAATGTAAATTACTAGATTTAGTGGGAGGACATTTGAAGACGGTGGACATGATGATCACAGATATTGAAGACCGAAGATCTGTAAAACCGGAAGCGATTGTAATAGGATTGCATTGCATATTGCATTTCACCTAGGACTGGACCCAGGTCCGTGATTGGCAACCACGGACCGCATAGCTCTCGCGATCGATCATCCCAAAATTTATTTATATATTCGATATAGTTGAATCCGCATGTTTTAAATTGTGATTTAAAATTGCATGAGACCAAATTTTAAAAAATAAAATCGTTCGTTTTAAATACGATTTAAAACTAATATCAAGAGTTTATTCAATAAACTAAGGGAATTTAAATCTGTTTAAATTATCCCTACCTTCCATCAACAATGGGTGTACGTCGATGCTACCCGCATACATGGCCCGGCTCATATTATTGAGGGGGTTATGTATGCCGGAAAGTCGTACACGTCATTGACACTCGTTGTGAGTCGGTTGGAACTCCCTTTAACGTTGGCTCATATAATTGGGGACGTTAAGGGGACCGTCCTTCACGACTCAACATTGATGGGTCATCTTGACACGTGATGGTAATCGGCGTAATATTATTGGGCCCTTACTGGACGTGAGGTAAAATACATGGAGGTTGCACCGATTGCAATTGAATTCTACCTTTTGGGGGTCATGGTTGGCTGATATTATTCGGGACCATGATCGCTCGATTGGACTCTGTGTACCCACTAAGGAAACTTGCTTTCCCGATTTCATTAGAGGGTGGTGAAATAGTTAAAATAGTGGGAGGGTAATTCATAAAACTAAATGACCTTGTTTTATGTCTTAGAATTTTTTATATATAGTTAGTCATGCATGTCTGTTTTTCTTTTCAGTATAAACTGCATTTATAATGTCTTCGATCAAAAACCCACTCGCTGCTATACTGGATAGCAACAAGTTCACCGGTTTGAACTACCAAGACTGGCTTCGAAACCTCAACATTTTGTTGGCTTCGTAGAAACTTCTCTATACGATAGAGAAGAGCCCTCCGAAGGAAGCCCCTGCCGATATCAGCCCTGAGGAGCTGATTACGCTTAAACAATGGTGGGACGACGAGCTTAAGACTCGATGCTATGTGATGGCATCGATGTCCAACGAAATGCAACGACGCTTTGAGAAGACGAAGTATGCTGCTGACATACTCTTTCTTCTCAAGGAACTGTATGGGGAGAACTCTCGATATGAGAGGTTCACCACTATCAAGGATCTTATGACGAGACGCATGCGCGATGGGACTTCGGTCCGCGAGCATGGGGTTCGTATGATTGGGCTCGTTGAAAAGCTGGCGGCCTTGATATCACACTTCCACATGAGCTGTCTGTGGATGTGATTCTCCTCTCACTACCCGCTGCATTCGACCCCTTTGTGGTCAACTTCAACATGAACAAGCTGGCAGCCACTCTCGAAGAGGTGGTTAACATGCTGGTCGTGTTTGAGGAAACCATAAAGAAGGACAAGCCCGTCCTCCTTATGGGCACTTCTTCCTCTGCAAAGAAGGGGCCCAGACGCAAGGTAAGAAGCGTTCTGCCCCTGCAAAGGAGGAAAAACCCACTAAGAAGTCGAAGGCAAAGACTTCCAAGCCAAACAAGACCGAGAATGTTTGCCACCACTGCCACAAGCCTGGGCATTGGAGGAGGAACTGTAAGGAGTAGCTAGAGCAGTTGCGAACTGCAAAAGGTATGTTCTATATCGAAATAAATATGTCTCTTAATTCTAATTCTTGGGTACTTGATACCGGATGTGGATCTCATATCTGCAATGATTTGCAGGTGATGACAAGAAGCCGACGTCTTAGAGAGGGTGAGACCCACTTGAGGCTGGGCAATGGAGCAAGAGTTGCTGCAGTAGCTATAGGAGATGTTTATTTATTTCTATCTTCAGACTTTAAGTTGTTATTTCGAAACGTTTTATTTGTTCTCGAATTAATTAAGAACATCATTTCTGTTTCTATGCTTGATAGTGATGGATAGTCTTGTGTTTTTGCTCATTCGATTTGAAATATATACAAGAATGAATGTTTAATTGGAATTGGGGAACGCGAAAACGATTTGTACACCTTAAAAATGAAACAAGTTCCAACTCGCGATGTCGAAACACATACAACAACAATTAAAAGGAAATGCGATAGCTTGAACCCAGCGCAACTTTGGCACGCCAGGCAAGGTCATATTTCTCTAAGAAGGATGAACAAGTTAGTTAGGAGTGACATGTTTGATCTGTCAGACGTTAACTCCCTACCGACTTGTGAGTCTTGTCTCAAGGGAAAGATGACTAAACAACCCTTCAAGGGCAAGCCTGAACGTACCCAAGGCCTATTGGATTTGATCCATACTGATGTGTGTGGCCCACTTAGCATTGGTACTAAGTACGGTCACACATACTTCATAACCTTTACCGATGATTACTCTAGGTATGGGTACTTGTACTTAATGAAGCACAAGTATGAATCTTTTGAAAGGTTCAAAGAATTCAAGGCTGAAGTAGAAAATCAATTAGGCAAAAGTATTAAAGCACTTCAATCCGATCGAGGTGGTGAATACTTGAGTGCTGAATTTCAAGACTATCTTAAAGAGAATGGGATTATCGCACAGTGGACCCCTCCGGCCACACCACAGCTCAATGGTGTAGCGGAGCAACGTAATCGAACCCTGATGGACATGGTTCGGTCTATGATGAGCTTCACTGAGCTTCCTACCTCGTTTTGGGGCTATGCGCTCGAAACGGCAGTAATGTTGTTGAACAATGTCCACACCAAGGCAGTGGATAAGACTCCATATGAGATTTGGATGGGCAAACCGCCCAAATAATCATACATGAGGATTTGGGGATGTCCTGTTTACGTGAAGCAGACAGTGGGAGATAAGCTGGATACTAGATCCATCTTATGCTACTTCATTGGGTATCCAAAGAATTCTATTGGATACTACTTCTACTATCCCAACGAAACAAAAGTGTTTATCAATGTCCACACCAAGGCAGTGGATAAGACTCCATATGAGATTTGGATGGGCAAACCGCCCAAATAATCATACATGAGGATTTGGGGATGTCCTGTTTACGTGAAGCAGACAGTGGGAGATAAGCTGGATACTAGATCCATCTTATGCTACTTCATTGGGTATCCAAAGAATTCTATTGGATACTACTTCTACTATCCCAACGAAACAAAAGTGTTTATTTCTAGAAATGCCACCTTTATGGAAAGGGAGTTTCTACTCGATAGAAAAGGCAAGATAGCAGAACTCGAAGAGGTTCGAGAACCAACTGAAGTACCAAGTAAATCTCCTGCGCCTCCAGAGCCAGTACCAGAAATGGTCGCACCTAGGAGATCCGAAAGGGTTCCTAGGGCTCCTGAAAGATATGGTTTCCTCCTTGAAGATGATCAAGGTGATCAAGTTATTGGATCTGATCCAAGAGCATTCAAGGAGGAAATTTCCGATGCTGATTCTAATTTGTGGCTTGAAGCAATGCAGTCTGAGATTGACTCGATGCATGCAAACCAAGTTTGGACTCTTGTTAATCCTCCCGAAGGAATTGTTCCTATTGGGTGCAAATGGATATACAAGAGGAAACTTGGGCCTGATGGTAAGGTATTGACCTACAAGGAACGACTGGTCGCGAAAGGTTACACTCAAAGGCAAGGTGTTGACTATGATGAAACCATTTCACCAGTCGCAATGTTCAAGTCGATTAGAATCTTACTAGCCATAGCCGCATGGTATGACTATGAGATATGGAAAATGGATGTGAAAACTGCGTTCCTTAATGGAAACATTAATGAAGAGATCTTTATGACGCAGCGTGAGGGTTTCACATCTGTAGGAAGTGAGCATAAGGTATGCAAACTTCAGAGATCGATCTACGGTCTCAAACAAGCATCGAGGAGTTGGAACCTGAGATTCGATGAAACAATTAAGGAATTTGGTTTCATCAAGAATCCCGAGGAGCCATGTGTATATAAGAAGGTAGTTAAAAGCGCTGTGACATTCCTTGTACTTTATGTTGATGAATTATACTCATTGGGAATGATGTAGGAATGCTGCAGTCAACTAAAGTATGGTTGTCTAGTATATTATCGATGAAGGACATGGGTGAAGCATCCTATATTCTTGAAATACAGATCTATCGGGATAGATCTAAACGGATGCTCGGACTCACCCAAGCTACCTACATCGATACCATACTTAAGCGGTTCTCTATGGAAGAGTCCAAGAGAGGACACCTACCTATGAGCCACGGGGTCACTCTATCGAAGTATATGTGTCCAAAGACTGATGAGGAGATAGATAGTATGGCACGTGTGCCATATGCCTCGGCAATAGGTAGTATTATGTATGACATGATCTCAACTAGACCGGATGTCGTATATGCTCTGAGTGTCACGAACCGCTACCAGGCCAACCCCAGCCAATGGCATTGGAAGGCTGTGAAAGATATTCTTAAGTAGTTGCGAAGGACTAAGAATATGTTCATGGTCTATGGGGGTGGTGAACTGAAATTGGAAGGCTACACCGATTCTAGCCTCCAATGTGACGTGGATGACTCGAAGTCTACCTCTGGATTTGTATTCATGCTCAATGGTCATGCTGTCTCTTGGAAGAGTTCCAATCAAGACACCATCGCGTATTCAACCACTGAGGCTGAGTACATCGCAGCATCAGCTGCTGCTAAGGAGGCGGTTTGGATAAGGAATTTCGTCCAAGAGTTGGGCGTCATTCCTGATGGAGTTGGTCCAGTCCCGGTGTAATGCGGAAACATGGGTGCCGTTGCGCAAGAAAAGGAGCCTAGGTCTCACCAAAGATCCAAACATATACTGAGGAAATACCACATAATCTGGGATATTGTGGCTAGACGTGACATAGAAATTGAGAGAGTCGCCTCTGCGGACAACATTGCTGATCCACTTACGAAGCCCTTGCCAGGACCGTTGTTTGAAAAACATCGCGAAACAATGGGACTGCGTCTGATGAGTAGTTGGCTATAGGGCAAGTGGGAGATTGTTAGAGTTGATGCCCAACTAGCCAACTTGTGGCGTGTGGGTTTTATAGACTCTTGTATATGACAATATTTATTTATGAAATACGCATTTATTTATGGCACTCTTTATTTTCATTGTGTTATATAATGTTAACAATTGTGTTGGATAAAGACCTAGAATGTGCCATAGTGTATGTTAGATGTGATAGTGGATATGATGGCTATCATGAAACACATCTAATAGTCATTGTGCATTCTGAATACGTTCCTAGTCGATTGGGCCGTCAAAATGAGGATAAGGCCGCCCGAGCTTGAGACTAGCATCTGCGATGTGAATAACATGTTTTATTGGTAAGGAACATTGTGATGTTCTGAGCATGCAGATGGATAGTGACCTGGTGATCTATCGAACTACCCTCGTTCGGACTTTCCAAGTGGTTACCATTTGTCGAGTGGATAAGTCCGAGGTCTTGGTTGTACAGATTAGTCCTAACTACTCAAAACGTCATTGAGACTCTACATGATAGGCGCCTCACTTTGAGCCGTTTGCCGACTCACTTGGGGTCATTAGGTGGCAGGATTGGGTGAGGTCCCGATGCATGTAGGAGTCGATGCTTCGTTGTCGAGGATTCACCGCTCGCTTTCATGCGTGGATATCCTATGCTATCTGAGGGGATAATAGTGTATGAATCTCTGGCCAGAGTACTGGATATATTTTAGGTAAATGGATTTTCCTAGTAATACTCGCGATGTCACTATTCGATCTCCAAGATGTATGCATAGTTATCGGATCTTTAGCGACTCTCGATTTACCAATGGCCGTTGATCTGATCGGGATATATGTGTTGAAAGGACCGAACTGTACGCTAACCACGACCAACTGGTTCTTGCAGGCACTATCAGTGATACCTAGGGGATCATGGGGCGATGTTGCTAGGCGCTTTACCATGAACGGCTAGCTGTATCCCTGAACCATTGAGGGTCACACAAGTACTGGATTCATGATTCCCGCACAGAAACTGAGCTCAATGTGTTGAGCATAGGAAGAGTATTTTAGGGAGTGCGACTTCCTAAAAGTCAACAGGGGTCAAATTGTGATTTCCCAAAGTTGAGGGGCTAAACTGCTATTTTGGGCTAGATGATCTGGAAAATTGTTTTTCGCATCATAATATTCAATTTTGGAAACTGAGTCGATTGGTCCGATCTGATCGTCGATCGGAATTATAATGAAGTCGTAATGACAGGATTGAACCGAATGTTCATATGGACCTGGGCCTGAACCAAGTCCATTGGGCCGGTTCAAGCCCATCACTTAATTATAACTAGACTTGTTCTAGGGCTTCATGTGAGATAACTACACTCTCACAAAACCCTAGCCACCCTCTCTCGGCCGCCCACTCCTCTCTCTCACATCGTCGCCGCCTTGCGCCGCCTTGTGCCATCGCCGTGTGCCTCCACCTACGTGATCGGACTTGTTTCGATCACCGCAACGAGGAGTTTCCATCCGTGCCAGAATCCATCAGATCTTCTAGTACAGATTGACGGAGGAATCTTGATTCCGGTCGTGGACTTGATTAGGAGGATCTACCGCCGCCTACAATTCAAGAGCCAGATTTCCTTGTGAATCTGGTTGGAGCCAGGCGCCTAGACACCAGCAAGGTAACGATTCGATAAACATCCTATGTATGATTATTGAATTGTAATGATGTATTGAACGTATCCCAGGGCAAATTTTTAACTTCCGCTGCCCCCTCGGGTAACGGGATCCGGATCCGCCATTGTCGCCAACAATTTTTGGTGTACTCCGACCACAAGAGCCTTCAGTATTTTTTTTCTCAGTCAGATTTGAACATGAGACATCATAGATGGATGGAGCTGCTGAAGGATTTTGATTGTGAGATCAAATATCAGCCTGGGAAAATGAATGTAGTTGCTGATGCATTGAGCAGGAAGGCTCAAGTGGCGATGCTGGCTTCGATGCAGATTTCTAAGGTCCATGAGCATCTTAGCATTACTATGGAGCTGCTGAAGGATTTTGATTGTGAGATCAAATATCAGCCTGGGAAAATGAATGTAGTTGCTGATGCATTGAGCAGGAAGGCTCAAGTGGCGATGCTGGCTTCGATGCAGATTTCTAAGGTCCATGAGCATCTTAGCATTACTGGTTGGAGATATTACCCAGCTGAGGATATGTTGTGGTGTCTTCTTTTCAAGTTGAGCCGCAGATTGTTGGTAGCATTAGAGCAGCTCAGAGGACTGATCCATCCATCCATGAGTTGAAGCTGAAGGTGAGCAGGACAGTTGGAGGACTATTCTGTTTATTTTGATGGTTGCTTGAGGTTTCGTGTTAGGCTGGTTGTGCCAAATCTGGTTGATCTTAAGGAAGAGATCTTGCGAGAATCACATTGTAGTAGATACAGTGTCCATCCTGGTGCAATAAAGATGTATCATTCCTTGAAGCAGCACTACTGGTGGGCATATTTGAAGAGTGATGTTGCTGAGTTTGTAGCCAGTTGTCTGAATTGTCAGCAAGTCAAGGCAGAGAGGATGAGACCTGGTTGTTTGTTTCAAATCTTAGAGGTGCCCCAATGGAATTGGGAGCACATAGCTATGGATTTTGTCACGCATTTGCCTCGTTCCAGCAGAGGTTGTAATGCGGTTTGGGTTGTAGTAGACAGATTATCGAAGTCTGCGCACTTCATTCCCTACAACATGAGCTATTCTTTAAAGAATATGGCGAAGCTATACATATATTTCGTGGTGCATCTGCATGGTGTGCCAGTTTAGATTGTTTTAGATCGTGATCCTCGATTTACTTCCAGGTTTTGGAACAGTTTATAGACAGCTTTGGGTACTATATTGGCTATGAGTACAGCATATCACCCCCAGACAGATGGCCAACCAGAGAGAACTATCCAGATTTTATAGGATATGTTGTAATGGACTTTAGTGGTAGCTATCAAGATTCATTGTCTTTGGTTGAATTTTCCTACAATAACATCTATTAGGTCACGATTGGGATGGCACCATTTGAGGCTTTGTATGGTATAAAATGTAGATCGCCTATTTGTTGGGAAGAAGTGGGGAAGAAGAAGCTGTCTTCTCCAGAATTTGTGCAGCAGATGAGAGATCAGGTGGATTTGATTCGCCAGCGAATGAAATCTGCACAAGATCGCCAAGCAAGTTATGCGAATAAGAGGCGTAGGCCTTTAGAATTTGAAGTTGGTGATCTAGTTTTCCTTAAGGTTTCTCCTTTTCGCAGTGTTATGAGATTTGGTCTCAAGGGAAAGTTGGCTCCTCGTTATGTTGGACCTTATGAGATAGCTGAGAGGATTGGCCCTTTGGCATATCGGCTGTTGTTGCTGCCAGATTTGTCTTCCTTACATGATGTGTTTCATGTTTCGATGCTGAGGAAGCATGAGCCAGATCCCTCGCATGTGTTGAGAACTGACGAGGTAGAGTTAGATCGGACTTTAAGCTACGTTGAGTATCCCTTGCAGATCTTGGATAGAAAAGAGAAACAGTTGAGGAATAAAACCACTCCCTTGGTGATGGTTCAGTGGAGCAAACATGGTAGAGAGGAAGCTATTTGGGAACTGGAAGAGAAGATGCAGCGATAGTGGCCACATCTGTTTGAGTGAGTGTTGGAGCAGATTCTAGTACTTGATTCTTTGTTATTTCCTGGTATATGTTTGCTTATGTTTATTTCCCCAGTTATCTTGAACTCTTGTTTTGGAGTTGATTGATTTCGAGGACGAAATTCTGTTTTAGTGGGGGAGAGATGTGAGACCCAAAAGTGATGAGATTAATTGAGTTAATTAATAGAGTTTTATTGGATTCAGTTTCGTCAGCTTTTAGTCGATATGCTTGGAGAAGCTATCGGGTTTGTTTTAGTCCCTAGAACAATTCTGGAGAGTTGAGGAATTGAATTCAGCGATCAGAAGTGAGCATGGGTCATCGCTGAATGTTAGTGTTCAGCAGTGGTGACGTGAGCAGTTGTCGCTGGATTGTTGGTTTCCAGTTTTGATGAGAAGTCTGTTTTCGAGGGCATTCAGATGTTTCCTAGCGTGTTTCAGTAGCGGGCATTTTACATCGTCGTTTGGATTAGTTGGAACGACAGCATTTTGGTTAGCGGAGGAGACTCAGCTGTGAGTTGCGTTAGCTTTCAGCTGTGTGAGAGATCTGATGTTGCGTTGCTATCAGATGTTGGTTAGTTGTTCAGCAGTGAGTAGCGGGTGACGTGTCCAGCTGCGACAGTAGTTCTCTGCGACGTCGTTTGGTTTAAGTGGCGTCGCTGTTTCGGCGTAGCTTTATTCTGGCGCGAGATTCATATGTTGGGGAATCAGCTGTGACAGCTCAAGTGTTGGTGGATACTGTTCTATCAGTTCTGAGCAGCTGTAGCTTATAATAAGAGGACTTGGTCTTCGATTGAGTATCTAGTTTCCATACTTAGAATATTTCCCGATAGAAAATTTTGTCGCGATAAACTAGCTACTGTTCACCGAACCTTATCTCCTTCGATTGCCGATGGTAGACAGCTCCGATTTGGAGTAAGAGTGGTAGCGTTGGACTCCTCTAACTAGGACGCTTCGTTTAACGTTGCTCTGAACGTTTGCTTGAAGCTGTTGAGGTGTGCGCCGACATCTCCTACTATAGTCTATTAGCATAAGCATCGGATTTCGCTCCTAGCTTGTTGGGGTAAGTGTTCAGATTATACCTTGTGTTGTTTAGAGCTCTCGGTTGAGTTAGAGGGGTAGAATAGCGCTGATCGAGTTCGTAGCTCCCAGCTGTTGCATTTCTGTGTTTCGGTTCTTGAGCAGTTGCTTGTGTTTGGCTTAGCAGGTGACAGATTTGTGTTTCTCGGACCCTGTTTGTGGTAATTGTAGCTCAGAAGACTTGAGGTACGGATTTGAGCTTGTTACAGTGTTGAGATTTGGCATGGATATGTGCTTGTACTTGCTGTTTTGTGATGTTGTGTATATTGTTGTATTATCTGATGCATTGTGTTGCACTACATACACGCATCTGTTCCATGTTGTTTCAGATCTCTTGTAGCCGTGCCTTATGTTTGCTGTTTGAGCATGCCAGGGTGTTTGTAAAGGCGCGCGGGTAACTCCCGTCCCTCATCTCCCTGCTGGGACTGTTAGCCACCGTGAGCGGAGTGGTTAGCTCCCACATCTCATGTGTTGGCAACAGCGGGTTGAGCGTTGTTTATGCACCTGGTACCGTGTGCTGAGACGAGTGGGTAGCTCCCATTTACTCACACACAATGTGGTCACTGCCTTTTTTTCGGATTTTAGTTGTTGAGCTGTCCTTGGAATCCATTGGCTCCCTGTGTTCGGTTGTAGCCTTGATCTCATGCATAGCATTTGCATTTTATCTGTTGCTATCCAACTGCTGTTTTCAGTTGCTCTCCGTACTGGGGCTGGTTTTGTTTTCCTGTATGTGTTTTCAAGTTACCATGGTTTCTCTGCTGGTCGTGGAATAGACCCAGCTGGAGGTGCCCAAGGAGGTGGTTAGAGTGTCCCAGTTAGCGTATAGCATATTATGTATCAGTACTGTTAGCCGGGGGTTGTCCTGTGCTTTGTAGTAGTTGTTGTTTGGTACTTTCTATGTGTTTTAATGCTGTGTTGTACTGAATTGTGTTGTTAAATTGGGATATTTTAAGTACTGTTGTATTTTAAATTATATGTTTTAATTGTCTGGCCAAAACGAAAATTTAGGCCACTTTTGTATGCTTCCTCTATTGTTTTGCGTGGTTTAACTCTGAGTAGAGCACGAGGCCATACATTAAACAGTTGAACAAGGCGACAGTGAAGAACAAGTACCCTTTGCCTAGGATAGATGACTTGTTTGATCAGCTTCAGGGTTCGGCTATGTTTTCGAAGATCGATCTGCGTTCGAGGTACCATCAGTTGCGCATCCGAGAGCAGGATGTTGAGAAGACTGCGTTTCGTACGAGGTATGGGCATTATGAGTTTCTAGTTATGCTTTTTGATTTGACGAATTCTCCCGCAGTTTTCATGGACTTGATGAATAGAGTCTTTAGAGAGTTCATCGATCAGTTTGTGATTGTGTTTATCGATGACATTCTGGTGTACTCTAAGACTCCTTTGCAGCATAAAGAGCATTTGAAGTTGGTTCTTCAGACGCTTCGAGACTCGTAGCTGTATGCTAAGTTCTCCAAGTGCGAGTTTTGGTTGGACCGAGTTGTGTTTCTGGGTCACGTGATTTCTGTTGATGGTATTTCTGTGGATCCCAGTAAGGTTGAGGCTGTTCTCAACTAGAAACGTCCCAAGAATGTTTCTGAGATCCGTAGTTTCTTGGGTTTGGCTGGCTACTATCGACGTTTAATAGAAGGATTTTCTAGCATAGCTAAGCCAATGATGCAGTTGACTCAGAAAGACAAGAGGTTTATGTGGACTGAGCAATGCGAGAATAGTTTTCTGTTGCTCAATAGAAGCTAACTTCTGCTCCTGTGTTAGCTTTGTCGTGTGGTTCAGGTGGTTTTGTGGTGTGTGCAGATGCTTCCTTGAATGGATTGGGTTGTGTGTTGATGCAGAATGGTCGAGTCATTGCGTATGCTTCTCGTCAGTTGAAACCGCATGAGACTCGTTACCCAGTTCATGATTTGGAGTTAGCAGCAGTGGTTTTTGTTTTGAATATCTGGTGCCACTACCTATATGGTGAGCAGTTTGTGGTGTACTCCGACCACAAGAGTCTTCAGTATTTGTTTTCTCAGTCATATTTGAACATGAGACAGCGTAGATGGATGGAGCTGCTTAAAGATTTTGATTGTGAGATCAAATATCAGCCTGGAAAAGTAAATGTAGTTTCTAATGCCTTGAGCAGAAAGGCTCAAGTGGCGATGCTGGCTTCGATGCAAATTTCGAAGGTCCATGAGCATCTAAGCACTACTGGTTGGCGATATTACCCAACTGAGGATCATGTTGTGGTGTCTTCTTTTCAAGTTGAGCCACAGATTGTTGCTAACATTAGAGAAGCTCATAGGACTAATCCATCCATCCATGATTTGAAGTTGAAGGTGAGAGCTGGACAGTTGGAAGACTATTCTGCCTCTTCTGATGGTTGTTTGAGGTTTCGTGGGAGATTGGTTGTGCCAAATCTGGTTGATTTGAAGGAAGAGATCTTGCGAGAAGTGCATTGGAGTAGATACAGTGTCCATCCTTGTGAATGGAAGATCTATCATGCCTTGAAGCAGCATTACTGGTGGGAAGGTTTGAAGAGTGATGTTGCTGATTTTGTAGCCCGTTGTCTGAATTGTCAGCAAGTCAAGGCTGAGAGGATGAGACCTGGTTGTTTGTTGCAAAGATTAGAGGTTCCCCAATGGAATTGGGAGCACATAGCTATGGATCTTGTAACGCATTTGACTCGTTCTACCAGAGGTTGTGATGCAGTTTGGGTGGTAGTTGACAGATTGTCGAAGTCTGTGCACTTCATTCTCTACAGCATGACTTATTCTTTGAAGAAGATGGTCAAGCTGTGCATAGATTTCGTGGTGCGTTTGCACGGTGTGCGAGTTTCGATTGTTTCAGATCGTGAACCTAGATTTACTTCCAGGTTTTGGAAGAGTTTGCAGACAACTTTGGGAGCCAGATTGGCGATGAGTACAGCTTATCACCCTCAGACAGATGGCCAATCTGAGACAACTATCCAGATTTTAGAGGATATGTTGAGAGCTGTTGTGATGGATTTTAGTGGTAGCTGGAAAGATTCGTTGTCTTTGGTTGAGTTTTCCAACAATAACAGCTATCGGGTCTCAATTGGGATGGCACCATTTGAAGCTTTGTATGGTAGAAAGTGCAGATCGCCTATATGTTGGGAAGAAGTGGGGGAGAAGCAGCTGTCTTCTCCAGAGTTTGTGCAGCAGATGAGAGATCAGGTGGATTTGATTCTCCAGAGAATGAAAGCTGCTCAAGATCGCCAAGCTAGTTATGCGAAGAAGAGGCATAGGCCTTTATAATTTGAGGTTGGTGATCTAGTTTTCCTTAAGATTTCTCCTTTCCGCTTTGTTATTAGATTTGGTCTCAAGGAAAGTTGGCTCCTCGTTATGTTGGACCATATGAGATAGCTGAGAGGATTGGCCCTTTGGCATATCGTTTGCTGTTGCCACCAGATTTGTCCTCCTTACATGATGTGTTTCATGTTTCGATGTTGAGGAAGTATGAGCCAGATCCCTCGCATGTGTTGAGAACTGACGAGGTAGAGCTAGATCGAACTTTGAGTTACATTGAGTATCCCTTGCAGATCTTGGATAGAAAAGAGAAACAACTGAGGAATAAGACCATTCCCTTAGTAATGGTTCAGTGGAGCAAACATGGTAGAGAGGAAGCTACTTGGGAACTGGAAGAGAAGATGCAGCGTGAGTGGCTGCATCTGTTTGAGTAAGCGCTTTATCAAGATTCAGTAGTTGATTCCTTGTTATTTCCTAGTAGATGTTTGCTTATGTTTGTTTCCCCAGTTATCTTGAACTCTTGATTTGGAGTTGATTGATTCCGATGACGAAATAATTTTTTAGTGGGGGAGAGATGTGAGACTCGAAAGTTTAGAAGGATGAGTTATTAATCGGGTTTTGCTGGATTCAGATTTGATCGAACCAGTCTGGGTGTCCAGCTTTGAGTCGATATGCTTGGAGAAGCTATCGGGCTTTGTATAAGTCCTTGGAACAGATCTGGAAGGTTAGAGTTTTATTTCGGGATCTGTGTAGTTGTGATAGTTGATCATCGCTGCATGATTGTGTTCAGCAGTCGTGGTGGAATCTGTCGTCGCTGCTGTTCAGTTGTGAGCTAGCGTGTGCTGTAGCGAGTACCTAAACTACGTCATTTGGATTAGTTGGAACGACAACGTTTTGGTTTAGCGGGCGAGACTCAGCAGTGAGCAGCGTTGGTCTTCAGATTTGATAGAGATCTGAGTGTTAGAGAGCGACGCCGTTTTGGGTTTCAGATTCCTCTTGCGCTAGCGATTCATATCTGAGTAGCGGGTGACGTGTCCAGTTGCGATAGTGGACTTTTGCGACGTCGTTTGTTTTAGTAGAGATCTGCTTTGGCGTAGAGTGAGATCTGTTGCGAGATCTGGACCTTGCGGGAATATCAGCTTTGTTCTTTGAGTTGTCGGTGGGATCTGTTCAGCAAGCATGGACAGATTTGAGTATATAAGAGGACTTGGTCTTCGTTGCCTTGTATTGTTTCTCGACACTTAGAATATTTCCCGATTGTTGAACTCTGTCGCGATACCCTAGCTTCTGTTCACCGAACCTTGTCTTCTCCGATTGTCGACGGTAGGAAGATTCGATTGAAGTAAGAGTGGTAGCGCTGGACTCCTCTTGCTGAGACACTTCGTTTGGTGGTGCTTTTGGACGCTTGCTTGAAGCTGGTGAGGTGTGCTAAGACATCTCCCTTGTGTAGTCTGTTAGCGTTCCGTCCTAGCTTGTTGGGGTAAGTGTTCAGACCCTACCTTGTGTTTGTTTAGAGCTATCTGTTGAGATAGAAGGGATAGTATAGCGCTGGTCGAGTTCGTAGCTCCCAGCTGTTGCTTTTCTATGTTTCGTTTCTTGATTAGTTGTTGTGATTGGCTTATCAGGTGTGAGATCTGTGTTGCTCGGGACCCTATTGTAGTAATTGTAGCACAGAAGACTTGAGGTACGGATGTGAGCTTGTTTTACAGCTTTGGATTGAGCATGGGTGATTATGCTTGTTGCTGTGTATGCTTTGCGTAATGTATATGTTTCTGTGTTGATCATTGCATCTGTTGCATACACGCATTTATCTCTTGAGCTCAGATCTGTTGAAGCCGTGCCTTGTATCTTTGCTCTGAGCGTACCAGGATATTGTTGAGGCCGAGCGGGTAACTCCCGTACCTCATCTCCCTGCTGGGATCTGTTGCCACTATGAGCGGAGTGGGTAGCTCCCACATCTCATGAGTTGGGCAACAACAGGTTGAGCTATGTGTTGCATCTGATGCCGTGTGTGGAGATGAGTAGGTAGCTCTCATATACTCACAAACTGTTGTTTATTTGTATTTGTTCTTGACCAGCTTTGAGATTCCTTGGCTCCCTGCCGTTGGTTGTAGCCTTCTGTTGTGCTCAGCTGTTCATGCATAGCATCTGCATATTACTTGTTGCTTTCCGTTAGTTGTTTTATGTTGCTCTCCGTATTGGGGTTTGACCCCATGTCTCTCTGGGGCTGGTGTTGTTTGCCTGTGTATGTGTTTTCAGGTTATCATGGTTGCTCTGCTGGTTGTGGAGTAGACCCAGCCGGGGGATGCCCTGTGCTTTATTGTATTTCAGTTGCTTTCTGTAGTGCTTGTATCTGTTGAATGATGTATTGTTGTACTGAGTAATTTTAATTACTGGATATTTTGAGTATTACAGTATTTTAAATTATATGTTTTAATCAGTCAGGCCAAACCGAAAATTTCAAGCCACTTTTGTATGCTTCCGCCATTGTTTTGCGTGGTTTAACTCTGTATTGTGCATGAGGCCCGACAGAAATGCGTCGCCGTAAATTGTTAGGCATGCTCATAGCTGATATGCATCATTGTAAACTGTTAGACATGCTCTGAGCTGGTATGCGTCATTCTGATATGATCTACATGCTCTTAGCTGATCGACATGCTCTGAGCTGATCTATGACGTCCTAAGCTGTTCTGTTCAGCTCTTAATCATGCTGCTACAATCTGATTGAGTTCTTGTATTTTTTATTACCAAAACTAAAATTCTATTGTTAACAATTTCCCCATTTTTCGCGATGACAAAACTTAGCAGCAAAATTTCTGTTTTATTAATCAACGAAATTCACTAAGTACAGGAACTGAAATTTCTTCTCAAAAAATATTTCTCAAAACTGAAAACAACTGTTCTTAAAACCATCTGCACTTCCTGCTGCTATCTCTGTATCTGTCACCATTGCTACTCTCCCCTTTTCTGCTGCCGCTGCTACTACTTTCCCCCTCTTTGACATCATCGGCTCTCTTAAGATGAGCAACTACTTTTTGCGAGCTGAGAGCTGAGGGAGACGAGGCTCGAGTTTACTTTAGATGATGATTTCTATGCCTCTTCATGTATCATTAGTCTTGTTGTTGTAATCTCCGAGGAAAGGTCAGTTTTGAGCTTATCTCCACTCTGAGCAAATCCAAATGTTGTTCCACTGTTTATTGACCAGCGCAACGTGAGACATACGTAGGTATTCAACACTGAGCTCTAGAGACTTCATACGCTCATTGAAATCTATTTCAAGGATGTCAGGAGCTCTTGGGAGTGCAACTGCTCCAAACTGATGTTGGACAAAATATCCCGGAGTTGAGCAGCTATCTGAGTAAATGATGAAATGTTGTGGGAGTCGCTAAAACTATTATCTGTCTGTGCTGGATTAACTTTTTCATATACAACTTCAACAGGTTCACGTGCAGAGGAAGATTGAAAGGATTCTGCATGTTTACCTTTTTCGAAAAATCCACAAAAGTGTTCAGCACGCTGCCCGTGCTGAACAGCTCTGAAAATTGTATCCGGAATATCCTCTGTAATCTGTACTGAAGGATGAACCACCCAATCTATACACTGATTCACTGTCGGTTGCGGAGAAGTGAAAATTGAACATTCTTCTGTATCCACATCTGGATTTGAAAATGGGTTTGAGGGCCCTTGCAGCGTCCACGCAAGCTTATGCTACTTCCTAAGCTCTGGATATGCTAACACTGCAATTTTGTGAGCCTCAGCAAGTCGTCCATAACCATTAGATCTATTATTGCGAGGGGGTCTCTGGGAACAAAATTTTTCTGCCACTCAAGCAGAATCTTTCAAAGAAACAGTTCTCTGAGTTTTTCTTGTACCAGCAATCTCTGCTTGAAGGCTACTCGAAGAGAATCTGTCTCGGTCCATTGGAGCAGCTTAGCCACATCTGCTCTGAAACGGGTCTTTATCGACAAAGGTTGATCAAATTGTTAGAGTAGATGACCAACTAGCCAACTTGTGGCGTGTGGGTTTTATAGACTCTTGTACAAACAGTCTTTATATATGATATGCGCATTCTATTATATGGCATTCTTTACTTTCATTATGTGTGTAATGATTTACAATTGCGTTGAGTAAAGACCTAGAATGCACTAAAGCGTATGTTAGATGTGATAGTGGGTATGACGGCTATCATCGAACACATCTAATAGTCGTTGTGTATTCTGAACATGTTCCTAGTCGATTGGGCCATCAAAATGAGGATAAGGCCGCCCGAGTTCGAGACTAGTATCTGCGATGCAAAGTACCATGTTTCATTGGTAGGGAACATTGTGATGTTCTGAGCACTGCTTAGTCCTCACGACTCGAAACGTCATTGAGACTCTACATGATAGGCGTCTCACTTTGACCCCGTTTGCCGACTCACTTGGTGTCATAAGGCGTCGGGATTTGGTGAGACCCCGATGCATGTAGGAGTCGATGCATCGTTGTCGAGGATTCACCGCTCGCAGACATGCGTGGATATCCTATGCTATCTGAGGGGATAATAAGAAGTTTTTTAGGTAAATGTGTTTACCTAGTTACACTTGCGATGTCACTATTCGATCTCCAAGATGTATGCATAGCTATCGGATCTATAGCGACTCTCGATTTACCAATGGTCGTTGATCTGATCGGGATATATGGATTGAAAGGACCGTACTGTACGCTAACCACGACCAACTGGTTCTTGCAGGCACTATCAGTGATACCCAGGGGATCATGGGGCGATGTTGCTAGATGCTTTACCATGATCCGTTGGGCAGGTCCGGAATTGTGATTCCGGAGCCACAATGGTTGTGGGCCCATGGCTAGCTGTATCCCTGAACCATTGAGGGTCACACAATTACTAGATTCGAGATTCCCGCACAGATACTCAGCTCAATGTGTTGAGCACGAGAAGAGGATTTCGGGAAGTGCGACTTCCTAAAAGTCGACAGGGGTCAAACCGGGGTTTCCCACTGTTGAGGGGCGAAACGGTCTTTTTGCACTGGGGTTCTGAGAAACGGTTTTTCAGATCATATTATTCAGTTTCGGAAACTGAGTCGATCGGTCCGATCTGATCGGCGATCGGAGTTACGATGAGGTCTCGGTGGTGGAGATGAACTGAATGTTCATTGTTGGACCCGGGCCCGTTGGGCCGGTCCAAGTCCAACACTTAATCTATTTATATAGAATTAAGAGACTTGATTAAAAAGAACACTCTCATTAACCCTAACCCTAAGTGCATAGCCGCCCTTCCCTCTCCTCTCACAAGCCGCCGCCGCCCCCTAGCGCCGCCGCCGCCTCGAGTTGCCGGAATTCGTTCCGGCCAATTCGACGAGGAGAATTCGTTCGTGCAGAATTCATCAGTGCTTCTAGTGCAGGATGACGAAGGAGTCTCGATCTGGTCGTGGACCGGATTGGCGATATCTACCGCAGTCTACCGAGAAGAGCCGACGTTATTGTGACTACGGTTGGAGCCAGGCACAAGTGCCAGCAAGGTAGTGGTTTTGAACCCCCTATGTATGTCGATAATTGTAATTGATTTTTTCGTATTGATCGTCTCCCGACTTTTATTCTATGTTCTTCCGCTGCCTCGCCGGGGGGCGGATCCGGATCCCCAACACAAATTTCGGTAGTCAAGAACTTTGGCAAATACGGAGTCCCTAATCTTAATGAAAAACTCAAGATATGCAAAAATCAAATTAATCGTCTCCTGAACCGGATTTCCCTTAGTATCTCAACCAAAATCTGCTTTCCTTTAGCCTCAAGGGCAATCTTTGGAAGATATCCGCTGCGCGAGTTCACTTCCCTGATATGAATGCCCTAGCTCCACCAGATCTCAGTTATCGTCTCTCTTTACATCACTAAAGGAGGAAAGGATTGTGCTCGAAGAGTCCGTATAAGTTCCTCCAGAGCCAAAGACTCATAATCGGGTACTTCTAAGATCTTATAAGTTTTCATTCGAGAAAGAGTTGTAACATTTGGGCCATAGGTTCTAACACTCGAATATCTTTTGTCAATGGCTTAGCATCTTCAGAATCAGAATCCTTCAACAGAATAAGTTTGTGCTTCGGAGGACGCGCCATCTGAATTGGGATGGTTGGCCTCACAGCAGCTCTCCTAATAGTAGTTTGCTTTCGCTTGACTGTTGGCTGAACAAAAAATTCATCTCTCTCTTTGTCAGTGAGCGCCTTGTCTATGATATCTTTCAGCAGACAATATTCCACTTTCATCTCCCTATTTTTGCAAGAACTGTGTATCATCACCCTTGACTCAGAAAACTCCATCCTCTTCTGTGCGACCAATCTCTCTGGTAACTCAGAAAACACCACGAGCCCCTCAGTGGCAACTGAAAATACCAGTGAACATATCCTCAAAAATTTCCACTAATGAACCCTTGACTGTGCTGATCACAGTGTACCGCTCTAGTCTAGTGTTGGAAAAGAAGTTCTGAAAATCCTCCTCATAAACTGCTGCCGTGCACCCCAGGAAGCCTCTGAGTCCTGATGACTCCAGAGCTTTGAACACTTTCACCATTCCCCTGCTGGGAAAGCTGAGAACTGATTCAAAAAATTCACTTGGAGAGCGTTCTAGAAAAAAACAAGGGTAATTGTTGTTTGATTGCTAGGGAGCGAGAAAGATTTTCTGCAAAAAAAATTAGAGAGACAGAGTAATCGAATGAAAATAAGATACGAATCATAAATAGAAGTTGAAACGACGAGAGAAAATATTGGTTGCTTTTTGGCATACATTGACAACACACGTGTCTGGTGTCCATTGGCGGGTTTTGATTTGAAAGATGCACTTGTAAAAATTCTAGATACGCTTGTAAAAATTATAGATTCTTATGAAAAAGAAAAATCCACCAATTATAAAAGGAAATCGCAATCATATTTTTAATATATCAGCAGGGGTAATATCAGATCAGCTCTTGGACAAGCATCGGCTGTATATGTGCGTAATATTATGGTTCAGCTCACGCACATTCAATTACTTATAGCTTATTATATCTGATCTGAGGTTCCCTCTATTCTGAATTTCTCCCGTAATCCATAGGTTCCCTCTAAGCTGAAGGGTCCCCTAATCTGAAGGGTCCCCTAATCTGAAGGTTCTCCCTAAGCTTAGCAGCTCCTTGATCACTTGCACACAACATATTAGGGCAGTTCTAAGAGACCAAGGATGTTTCTAAAATAAGAAAACTTAGCGTCAGGAAATGGCTTGGTGAATATATTAGTAACTTGATGTTCTGTTGAAACATATTCCAACCTGATGTCCTTCTTGAGAGCGTGATCTCTTATGAAGTGGTGCCTTATGTCGATGTGCTTGGTTCGTGAGTACAACACAGGATTCCATGTGATGGCAATAGCATTTGTGTTGTCGCATGTCAGGCCTCGTGCACACATCAGAGTAAAATCACGCAAACACAAACGGAAGCTACTAAAAAGTGGCTAAAATTTTTGCTTTTGGCCTGACTGAAATATAACATAATTTAAAATACAAGATACTCAAAATAAATCCAATTTATAAATCCACAACAGCACAAATATTCAACCACAAAAAGTGCCCAACGGCTGAATACAACACAAGTACTAAGAAACTGACAGCTATATATATATAAGCATCACCCGGGACATCCCACCTGCGGTGATACCAGTGCACATAAATAATATACATAACTAGGACACTCTATCCACCTCCTGAGCACCACCAGCTGGATCAAAGCCACAGCCAGCAGAATAACCTGGAAAACCTGAACAACAAACAGGAAAACAAACACAACAGCCCCAGAGGGACCTCGGGGTTAAACCCCAGTACGGAGAGCAACTATAAAACAGCAATGAATAGCAACAGATATAATGCTAATGCTATGCATGAAAGACAATGTAACAGCCGAAGGCTACAACCAAGGAAGGGAGCCAAAGAGTTCAACAGCTGACAATAGATTCTGCGAAGAATGGTTAGTGGCCATTGGTGTGTGTACAAGCACACGGGAATTACCCGCTCATCTTTACACCACACCTGAATACCAGATGCATCAATAACTCAACATGCTGTTGCCCAACTCATGAACTGTGGCAGTTAACCACTCGGCGCATGAGGGCTAAACAGATTAGCAGGGAGATGAGAGTGCGGTATTTTCACTCGCCCTCGCATCCTGGTAAGAAACAGAGCAACAACAAAGCACGGCTACAACAGCTGAAATGGAAATGATCATGCGTATGCAATGCAACAGTTGAACAACATATAAAACAGCAAGCAATACACACACAGCAATCAAACATAATATCCATGACAATTCCAGCCGTAATATTGTTAGAGAAGATGCCCAACTAGCCAACTTGTGGCGTGTGGGTTTTATAGACCCTTGTACAAACAATCTTTATATATGATATTCGCATTCTTTTATATGGCATTCTTTACTTTCATTATGTGTGTAATGATTTACAATTGCGTTGAGTAAAGACCTAGAATGCACTAAAGCGTATGTTAGATGTGACAGTGGGCATGACGGCTATCATGGAACACATCTAATAGTCGCTGTGTATTCTGAACATGTTCCTAGTCGATTGGGCCGTCAAAATGAGGATAAGGCCGCCCGAGTTCGAGACTATTATCTGCGATGCGAAGTACCATGTTTCATTGGTAGGGAACATTGTGATGTTCTGAGCATGCAGATAGATAGTGACTTGGTGATCTATCGAACTACCCTCATTCGGACTTTCCAAGTGGTTACCATTTGTCGAGTGGATAAGTCTGAGGTCTTGGTTGTACTGATTAGTCCTCACGACTCGAAACGTCATTGAAACTCTACATGATAGGCGTCTCACTTTGACCCGTTTGCCGACTCACTTGGGGTCATAAGGCGTCGGGATTGGGTAAGCTCATGAAGTTTTCGGGCCGGTACACGATGTCGGACCCGGTTTTGATCGATTTTGAAATTTTAAGTTTTTGGGCCTAGAATTGTTTTAAGCCCAATATTGATACAATTAAAATTAGTAAAATGTGATTTTAATTATGAAATATGATTTTGTAATGAAATATGATTTTGTTGATTAAAATTTGTTTTATCGGCAAAATACGATTTTATTATAAAATGCGGTCGCTGTGTATTCTGAACATGTTCCTAGTCGATTGGGCCGTCAAAATGAGGATAAGGCCGCCCGAGTTCGAGACTATTATCTGCGATGCGAAGTACCATGTTTCATTGGTAGGGAACATTGTGATGTTCTGAGCATGCAGATAGATAGTGACTTGGTGATCTATCGAACTACCCTCATTCGGACTTTCCAAGTGGTTACCATTTGTCGAGTGGATAAGTCTGAGGTCTTGGTTGTACTGATTAGTCCTCACGACTCGAAACGTCATTGAAACTCTACATGATAGGCGTCTCACTTTGACCCGTTTGCCGACTCACTTGGGGTCATAAGGCGTCGGGATTGGGTGAGACCCCGATGCATGTAGGAGTCGATGCATCGTTGTCGAGGATTCACCGCTCGCAGACATGCGTGGATATCCTATGCTATCTGAGGGGATAATAGTGTATAAATCTCTAGATAGAGTACTAGAAGTGTTTTGGGTAAATGTGTTTACCTAGTTACACTCGCGATGTCACTATTCGATCTCCAAGATGTATGCATAGCTATCGGATCTATAGCGACTCTCGATTTACCAATGGTCGTTGATCTGATCGAGATATATGGATTGAAAGGACTGTACTATACGCTAACCACGACCGACTGGTTCTTGCAGGCACTATCAGTGATACCTAGGGGATCATGGGGCGATGTTGCCAGACGCTTTACCATGATCCATTGGGCAGGTCCGGAATTGTGATTCCGGAGCCACAATGGTTGTGGGCCCACGGCTAGCTGTATCCCTGAACCATTGAGGGTCACACAAGTACCAGATTCGAGATTCCCGCACGGATACTCAGCTCAATGTGTTGAGCATAAGAAGAGGATTTCGGGAAGTGCGACTTCCTAAAAGTCAACAGGGGTCAAACCGGGATTTGCCGCTGTTGAGGGGCAAAACGGTCATTTTGCACTGGGGTTCTGAAAAACAGTTTTTCAGATCATATTATTCAGTTTTGGAAACTGAGTCGATCGGTCCGATCTGATCGGCGATTGGGGTTACGGTGAAGTCTCGGTGTGGAGATGAACTGAATGTTCATCGTTGGACCCGGGCCCGTTGGGCCGGTCCAAGTCCAACACTTAAGTCTATTTAATTAGACTTAAGCAAGACTTAACACAACATAACAAAACATTTGACACTCCCAAAAACCCCGCCGCCTTCCGCGGCGGCGACCACCACGTCGCACGTGCGCTGTGGCGTGCGCGACACCATCGCACGCTGGTAGCGCGATGGGGAACCTCACGTCACGCGCTGGCCGCGCGACTTGTGCACGGTGGCCGGACGAACATGCTTGGAGTGGCCGCTGATGTGCGCGAAGCTCGCCGGCCGAGGTTCGCTAGGAGTTGCGCGCTGGTCGCGTTTTTCATGGCGATGCTCCGTGCGCGACGCTGGCCGACCACTGCCGATGCTGCTGCGCCACGACACCGCGCGCTGGCCGTGCGCCCGCCGCACAAGAAGCGGCCGAGGAGGCGCTGCTGGTCGAACGTGAGGCGCCGCACGATGGCACGTGATTGCGCCGCGCCTTGTCATGGCCGTGCGTGTTTTTCGTGCTGGCCGCCGCCGTCGCCGGCCGTCGCTCCGGCGATGCTCCGGCGAGTTTCCGGTGATGTTGTGACGGCTGGTCTGATTCTTCTAGGGTTTCGTTCGGGCCTGTCCCGGGCAGCCCGTGGAGCTTCGGGCCGGGAT
>KQ995708.1:166367-173867 GCA_001598015.1 Dorcoceras hygrometricum
TATGGCACGTGTACCATATGCCTCGGCTATAGGTAGTATTATGTATGGCATGATCTCGACTAGACCGGACGTCACATATGCTCTGAGTGTCACGAGCCGCTACCAGGCCAACCCCGGCCAATTGCATTGGAAGGCCGTGAAGGATATTCTTAAGTACTTACGAAGGACTAAGAATATGTTCATGGTCTATGGGGGTGGTGAACTGAAACTGGAAGGCTACACTGATTCTAGCTTCCAGTGTGACGTGGATGATTCGAAGTCAACCTCTGGATTTGTATTCATGCTCAATGGTGGCGCCGTCTCTTGGAAGAGTTCCAAGAAAGACACCATCGCGGATTCAACCACTGAGGCTGAGTACATTGCAGCATCAGCTGCTGCTAAGGAGGCCGTTTGGATAAGGAATTTCGTCCAAGAGTTGGGCGTCATTCCTAATGGAGTTGGTCCAGTCCCGGTGTACTGTGACAACACGGGTGCCGTTGCGCAAGCAAAGGAGCCTAGGTCTCACCAAAGATCCAAACACATACTGAGGAAATACCACATAATCCGGGATATTGTGGCTAGAGGTGACATAGCAGTTGAGAGAGTCGCCTCTGCGGACAACGTTGCTGATCCAATTACGAAGCCCTTTCCTGGACCGTTGTTTGAAAAACATCACAAAACAATGGGACTGCGTCTGATGAGTAGTTGGCTTTAGGGCAAGTGTGAGATTGTTAGAGTAGATGCCCAACTAGCCAACTTGTGGCGTGTGGGTTTTATAGACTCTTGTACAAACAATCTTTATATATGATATTCGCATTCTTTTATATGGCATTCTTTAGTTTCATTATGTGTGTAATGATTTACAATTGCGTTGAGTAAAGACCTAGAATGCACTAAAGCGTATGTTAGATGTGATAGTGGGTATGACGGCTATCATGGAACACATCTAATAGTCGCTGTGTATTCTGAACATGTTCCTAGTCGATTAGGCCGCCAAAATGAGGATAAGGCCGCCTGAGTTCGAGACTAGTATCTGCGATGCGAAGTACCATGTTTCATTGGTAGGGAACATTGTGATGTTCTGAGCATGCAGATAGATAGTGACTTGGTGATCTATCGAACTACCCTCGTTCGGACTTTCCAAGTGGTTACCATTTGTCGAGTGGATAAGTCCGAGGTCTTGGTTGTACTGATTAGTCCTCACGACTCGAAACGTCATTGAGATTCTACATGATAGGCGTCTCACTTTGACCCGTTTGCCGACTCACTTGGGGTCATAAGGCGTCGGGATTGGGTGAGACCCCGATGCATGTAGGAGTCGATGCATCATTGTCGAGGATTCACCGCTCGCAGACATGCGTGGATATCCTATGCTATCTGAGGGGATAATAGTGTATAAATCTCTGGCCAGATTACTAGAAGTGTTTTAGGTAAATGTGTTTACCTAGTTACACTCGCGATGTCACTATTCGATCTCCAAGATGTATGCATAGCTATCGGATCTATAGCGACTCTCGATTACCAATGGTCGTTGATCTGATCGGGATATATGGATTGAAAGGACCGTACTGTACGCTAACCACGACCGACTGGTTCTTGCAGGCACTATCAGTGATACCTAGGGGATCATGGGGCGATATTGCTAGACGCTTTACCATGATCCGTTGGGCAGGTCCGGAATTGTGATTCCGGAGCCACAATGGTTGTGGGCCCATGGCTAGCTGTATCCCTGAACCATTGAGGGTCACACAAGTACTAGATTCGAGATTCCCGCACGGATACTCAGCTCAATGTGTTGAGCACGAGAAGAGGATTTCGGGAAGTGCGACTTCCTAAAAGTCAACAGGGGTCAAACCGGGGTTTGCCGCTGTTGAGGGGCAAAACGGTCATTTTGCACTGGGGTTCTGAAAAACGGTTTTTCAGATCATATTATTCAGTTTCGGAAACTGAGTCGATCGGTCCGATCTGATCGGCGATCGGGGTTACGGTGAAGTCTCGGTGTTGGAGATGAACTGAATGTTCATCGTTGGACCCGGGCCCGTTGGGCCGGTCCAAGTCCAACACTTAAGTCTATTTAATTAGACTTAAACAAGACTTAACACAACATAACAAAACACTTGACACTCCCAAAAACCCTAGCACAAAAGTCGCCCCTCCTCTCCTCTCCAAGCGCCGCCCGCCGTGCGCCGCCGCCGCCCGCCGTGCGCCGCCGCCGCCCGTTGTCACCGGAAATTAGTTTTCGGCCAACTCGACGAGGAGAATCTGTTTGTGCTGATCTCGTCAGCGCTTCTAGTGCAGCCTGAAGAAGGAGTCTCGGTTCTGGTCGTGGACCGGATTGGCGATAATCTACCGCAATCTACCGAGAAGAGCCGGGTTCTTGTAATACCGGTTGGAGCCAGGCACAATTGCCAGCAAGGTAATCTGCTTGAACGCCCTATGTATGACGATACTCGACGAGGAGAATCTGTTTGTGCTGATCTCGTCAGCGCTTCTAGTGCAGCCTGAAGAAGGAGTCTCGGTTCTGGTCGTGGACCGGATTGGCGATAATCTACCGCAATCTACCGAGAAGAGCCGGGTTCTTGTAATACCGGTTGGAGCCAGGCACAATTGCCAGCAAGGTAATCTGCTTGAACGCCCTATGTATGACGATTACTGTAATTGTCTGATTTTTCGTATTGATCGTCTCCCGCACTTTTCTATGTTCTTCCGCTGCCTCGCCGGGGGGCGGATCCGGATCCACAACAAATATAAGCTCAACATCCGTACCTCACCAGCTTTTGAGCTATAATTACGACACCTGCTGCTACAATCAAATCCGAGCAACACAGATCTGTCACCTGCTATATCAACACATGCCACTGCTCAAAAGCCAAAACGTAAAATAACAGCAGCTGGGAGCTACAACTCCATCAGCGCTCATCTACCTTCCTAATTCAACGGAAAGCTCTAACAAAGCTTAAAGGTGGCATATTTACTTACCCCAACGAAACTACTGGCACGGCAGGGAACGCTTATGCTAGCAAACTACACGAGGGAGGTATCGTAGCGATCCTGCGATCATCTTCCAGCTCCTCCAACGCTTTCTAAAGTGGTATAGAACGAAGCGCCATAGCGAGAGGAGTCCAACGCTACCACTCTCACTCTCGTCGAAGTTGTCTACCACCAGAAATTAGGACGGATAAGGTTACTGTGAACAGTAACTAGGGTTCGCGACAAGATTTGCTATCGGGAAATATTTTTAAGTATGGGATCTATTAAAAAATCGAAGACCAACTCTTCTCTTAAATACACTACTCAAACAGCAGAAAGAACAGGACTAGATCCACCGACAAAATCAGTTGTCACAACTAATATTCCCAACCAGCAGGAATCTCGCATCAGCTTTTGCCTATCGCTAGTATAACAATCAGCAGTTAAATCTTTCCAAACAACGCTAAAGCTAAACGGCGTCGCACCAACTTAACCAAACGACGTCGCAAAGGAACACGTCACCTTGCTACCAACAGCCGATTCACAAACCAGCAGTCACAACGCATGAGATCTCTTCAACAGCTGATACAAAGCACTCCACTCAAAACGTTGTCGTTCCAACTTATCTAAACGACGTAGTTTTGGTGCACGCTAAAAAAACCAACAGATGGTTCCTGAACACAAAACGTCGTCGCTTCAGAATCACTTAGCGCTCTCTGCTGAACACCGCAACTAACATACTAACAGCTGATCACTCGCAACAGCTGGTCTCTCGCAACAACTGGATACGCGCTAATACACCAACGACTGAAATCTAACGAAGCACTGCTGCTGCTTCCTACCAAAACACAACGACTGAAATATCAACAACTGACGCGATCACTCAAGGCCTGATCCCACTACTACTGCTGTTGATATCTTTCCAACTGTTGATTCTAACACTTAGAAAAATTCGATGTCTACGCCAAGCACATCGACCAACGGCTGGTCCAAACCCGACCAACACCTGATTGCGAAAACATAGGTCTCACATCTCTCCCCCACTAAAACACGATTTCGTCCTCAAAATAAAACTCGGGCAACAACTGAACTCATAACCAAGAGTTCAAAATAACTGAGCAAACAATTACTGAAATCTGATGCAACACTCACGCAAACAGATTCGGCCACTCACGTTGCATCTTCTCTTCCATCTCCCAGGTAGCTTCTTCCCTACCATGTTTGCTCCATTGAACCATCACCAAGGTAATGGTTTTATTCCTCAGCTGCTTCTCTTTACGATCCAAAATTCGCAAGGGATACTCAACATAACTCAACGTCTGATCTAGCTCAACCTCGTCAGTTCTCAGCACATGAGACGGATCTGACTCGTACTTCCTCAACATGGAAACATGAAAGACATCATGTAGAGAAGATAAATCTGGTGGCAACAACAGCCGATACGCCAAAGGGCTAATCCTCTCAACAATTTCATACGGTCCAACATAACGAGGGGCTAACTTTCCCTTGTGACCAAAACGCAAAACACTGCGAAACGGAGAAACTTTATGTCAGGCCTCATGCTCACAACAGATTAAAATCACACAAACACAAGCGGAAGCTATGAAAAAGCGGGTAAAATTTTTGCTTTTGGCCTAACGGTTTAAAATAATATAATTAAAAATACAACAATACTCAAAATAGATATCCCAGTTTAACAAAACCACCAACAAAGGCTACAAGCCCACGAAAAACAATATAGCATAACATGTATCAGATACCTGGTAACAACCACAACCGAATATCACAAGATACAACCAAAAGCACATGGCATCCCCTGACTAACAATACTGATACATATAAATATGCTTTATGCTACTGTGATACTCTAACCACTTCCTGGGACACCTCTAGCTGGGTCAGCACCACGACCAGCTGAATAACCTGGAAAACCTGAACAACACAACAAGCAAGGAAAACAACCAAGCCCAAGAGGGACATGGGATCAAACCCCAGTACGGAGAGCAACTGAAACCGCTAAATAAAAGCATAAGATAAAATGCAGATGCTATGCATGAGACAGTGAACAACCGCTGAAGGCTACAACCAGAAAGGGAGCCAAGGAACTCAAACATAGCTCCATAGAATCTGCAACAAACGGTGGCCACAGGGTGTGTTCAAAGTATGGTAATGAGCCACTCGCCTTGACACTACACCCGAATACCAGATGCATCAAACAGCTCGACCTGTCGTTGCCTCGCCCATGAACTGTGGTAGTTAACCACTCGGCGCATGGTGGCTAACAAACCAGCAGGGAGATGAGAGTGCGGTATCGCCGCTCGCCCTCGCATCCTGGTAAGAATCAAACAACAACAATACAAAAAGATACAAGGATGCAAGATACAATACACGAGGGATTTGAAATATGCATGAACAAATGCGTGTATGCAATTCACATAAAACAGCTAGCATAAACACCGATGCACAGAAAGCAATACACAGCAATGTTCACCAAAACATCCCAGCAGCCTCACATTATATCTCACGCAACTTCCAAGCTATCACAAGCTCAAAATCCGTACCTCAATTCTGTGTAACGGATACCTCAACAACCAGCCCGAGAATTCTAATTCCAACATCTGCCGAAGCAAATAACATACAAAACAATCTCAGGCATTACACAGAAAGTCACGGCCATCTACAGAACTCACGGCAGGGAGTCATACACTCAACCAGCGCTCAATTCCATCAACACAACTTAACAGGAAGCTTAATTCATGACTAGGAACAAGATCTCATCAAAAATTCGAAAGGCTACCTGAAAGCACAAACGCACGATCGAAAGACAGTAGCTTCGAGATTTCGCTCCAACCCAATACATGTCAGGCCCCATGCTAATTACTAACAATTAACACATAAAAAGCGCATAATCACGGAAGCTTAAAATTAGGGCTTAAAAATTTTTCGAAATACTAAGGGCCTGAACTTCAATTCATACATTCAAAATAGCGATAACAAAATACGAGATGACTCCAATTCCAACACAACAAGTATCAATCAAAAATATAAATCCCCAATACATGGTAACACGGGGCATCCCCTGGTTCAATACATATCATATATAGACTGGGACTCAAGGACGCGGGGATCGACCAGCTGAACTTCCACTCGGTCCAGCTTGATTACCTATAGCTCCTGCAAATGGGCAACACAGACCCAAACAAAACAAAAGCAGGAAAAGAAGTACGAGGTCAAGCCTCAGTACGAAGAGCTATCAAAGCAGGTAAACGTGCAACATGCTACTAATCAATGCTATGAATGCATGAGGCTGACAAGGACATCGATAAGCAAGACCAGTGCATCAACTGGCAGTTAAATCAAATCGCCTCTATACCACGGTCTATCAACCGGGAAATCATCGGTCCGTGATCATCGGGGCCCGTCAGCCCATCACAGCTCGGTGGTAGACACTCGAATACGGTAGTCACCACTCCGACGATAGCGTTGGACCTTTCGGGCACGAATCAACAGCCGGCCAGTCACAACGTGGCACCCAATCAGGTAGTCAAATCAATCTGGAATACAGGCTCAAGATGTATGCATGAATGCCATTCAATATTCATGCTCCATACATAATATGCATAACGTAAAACAGTATACACACTCAATCAACACAGTAACTGATTCACGTAAGCACAAATTCATAAAGCCACCGATTTCACAACATTGCATAATAGGCATGTTCAAGCTTACTGCCAAGAGCTGCTCAATTCGTACCTTTCCTCTTCGAATTACCTAACAGATTCTCAACAAAGACACGTCCAGCAACAACTCAAGCTTACTGCCTTTGAAGCTTCCTCGACAATTACCCTTCAAAATTCCTAGAAGCTTAAATCTGCCAAAGATACCTAATATTTTAGCTCAAACCAACGAAAGAAAGCTCACTGAAAGGATAGAAACTCACGACGCAACTTACTGCTCAACTCAGCAGCTTCGCGTTCTCGTTACAGCTCAACACAGTCTCCAAGATTGGTAGTAAAAGAAAGGTCTTTACAAGAGGTTTCCAACGCTACCAAGAACTCTAAAAACGGAGGTCGGAATCAACGGGAAATCAAAACAGAGTTTTACAACTCAAAATATCGCCCAACAGATCTCTCACACAAAGCAAAGGCAAAACAGATCTCACGCTAAACAATCCTCGCGCGTAATCATAAAACGACAGCGTTTTGGTCAACAGCTCTCACGCTCAACACTCGCGCCAAAACGCAAAACAGATCTCGACGCTAAAACACGAAACGATGTCGCAGATAACCAGATCTCTCAAATGCACTCTATCACGTTCTAGCAACAGATCTGCTTACATCACCCGCAGACTTGCTTACGTCATCAGATCTACCGCGCAACTCTCGAATGAACGCTACACGCTTCTAACAACAGATCTGCTTACGTCACCATAATACCTGCTTATGTCATCAGATCTCTCGCGCTCTAGCTTCTCAAATTCGAACAGCTTTCACCAAACGCAACGCTTACTCTTCTTTTCACGACAAAACACGCAGCGCTAAAGGTAAA